>JAYJLX010049998.1:19364-32630 GCA_036873525.1 Chalinula nematifera | reverse complement strand
GTACTGTGTGTGCATATACACAGTTAGGGTGTGGTCCTAATGCTACTAGATATGTATCCACACATGAGTCAGGTATGGTTTTATTTTAATGAATCAGTTTCACCTTTATTTAAGAAAAAATAGGTGTTGGAATGCCCATTGACATTGAAGGAAAAATCACTGAAAACAGCATTATACATCTGATGTGGAAACCTCCAAGTAATTCGAATAGTGATGATTCTATCGAGTATCAAATCATCTACATTGGATATAAACTGTTTAAGGTATATAGACATACAATTATCATTATAATTATACAGTCAATTAATTAACTTAATAAAGTGAATGTTTTTTTATATTCCACATAGAATAATACTATATTTGATCCAATTATAATATCAACGAATCATACTCATCTAAACATCACTGGGTTGGCTCAAGGCCATCACTACGAGTTTAAGGCTAGTCAGAATATGATACAATACACTGATATGAACATTACAAGCATCAATTTGTAGATACGAGCAAGAAATGGAGTCAGGTTTGGCAGAAATAGTACCCTTGTAGTGTTCATACCAGCTGCCAATGACCCAGGTTGAGAGAAATGCTGAAATCATAACCACAATTACTATATACTTTTTGTAGAAGCTTTGAATGTAAATAACGTGGGCAATTCATGGGAATTCGTCATCATTGTTTCCTCACTATCTGCCCTATGTATTTTCCTATTGTGCGTTGTCTGTGTACTTTGCATGTACTGTTGCAGTGAACGATGGAAAGAGCGCACGTATGTTAATTTATTAATGCTACATAATATTAATTACTATATACCTTATGATATACTGCCATTTTTTAAGATACGAGTTTTACAAAATTCCAATGGACCCACCTTTGGGATCAAGGGATGATAAAGAGGCTGTCACTTTGAAAAGTTTTACTAGTTTAAAAAAGTGAAGTTTATGATGAGTACTGAGATATCACAATTCCACACATTACTATATATATCCTTAATGTCCATATCGTGTTGTATACTCAATCATATTACTTTACTTGACATATGTTTGGAATGACAGGGACATACTGGCTACTAATGAAGAAGATCCCTATGTGCCCATGCAAGGCTATTCAATAATAAGGTACAGTAGCCGGTAGTTATGGAGTGTTAGTTTACATATGGTGTCTTTTAATACTAACGGTAAAGCCAAAGCCACACTAGTTCTGATGCCCACCAGTCCGGCCCCTGCAGTGATAGCAAGATTAAAGCCAGTGTAGTAGTCGAAGGGTCTTATGCACTAGAACCTTCTAAAGGTAAATTAACAAAATTAAGTCATTTATAGCGTTTATTCACTGTCGTTCAATTGTTTCTTTTTGTTTTTTTCATGCAGTGAAACTGGAAGCATGTTACTGAGCTAAAGTAATAAAAAGAACTTAAAGAGATACATTCCAAGATTCAACTATGCTATGTAATCAAAGACATACACAGTATACCCCATGCATGCACACATGCAGTCAAGTTATAATATTAATTAAGCTATAATTTGGTTTTCGAGCATTCTTAAAACTCAGTGAGGCATTTTAGTGTATCATTCAGTATAATCAAGTGTAATATAAATTAATTTCATCATCAATATAACCGACCATTCATTGTACAACCATTAGTGAACATAAACTTGTACAATCCTTGTTTTAATTTGTACTATTACATAAGATTATGAAGCAGTGGTATAGATCGGTGCATGACCTAAACTGTTTGCACTAGACTATTATGCACTGTGTGTGTAAGGTGATATATTGAAAATAAAAAAAACAGGAAGTTTCTTTATATGCAGTAATTAGTTTCATGTAATGACTACTACTACTGCACTATACATTATAGATAGCTATAGTATAGTATATCAGCGCCTTTGAGTCTCAGTTAACACAAATTGAAGGTACAAATCAGACATACCTATATACCCTATTGTTCCTATACTGCTATGCATGTGTATCATCATGCAGTGTTCTACTTCAGTATATACGTCACTATATAGCTCACACTATATAAGGATAGCCTTCATCAGTATTGAAACATTAAACATTTCATTTTCACAAGCATGAGTATCTTCTTCAATGCTGTGTTGCTTTACTGTATAGCAACTACTCATCCTGTCAGCTGTGTTGATCTTACGCTCGAAGCTGAAACCAGTGGAACACCCGTGGTTGAAGCATGCATTGCCAGAATCAGAGAAACTGCCATTTTTTCTTATGATGAGGACATGCTACATAGAATAGCATACGTGGAAACTCGTGATGGAGAAGATCCTGATACCTACTCTGATCCCAGTAACAATGGCGGAATATGGCAATTGAGTTTAGCGAAATACGAGGCTACTAAAGTCAATGTGTCATCAAAGCTATTGGAAGACATATATAAAACATTTCAAATAAATTGGACAGACACTACATGGAGTGACTTAAGGATACCGCTATACTCTGCTCTAGCAGCTCGACTCTATTTGGAGGTCATACCAGATCCAATACCATTATCTATTACATACTTCAATCAGCAAGCTAACTATTGGGCTGATCATTACACTAGCTCTGGTGATGCATCAAGCAAGTTTTCAAGTGATGTTAATCAGTTACTAATTAAAGAAGGTATAAACATTATTATAATTGCTTTTATTAATACTCAAAACTATTTTCCCTTCATGAATTATTTCAGGCACATGTCAAGCTGATTCATTGGACCTAGTGTTTCTCTTGGATTCCTCTTTAAGTGTTACTGGAGTAAACTTTGAAGTAATGAAAGATCTAGTGATTGCTATCGTGAATGGATACGATGTGCAACCAGACAGAGTTAGAGTAGCAGTCATGACATTCTCCCATGTAGTCGTATATTACTTCCATCTCAATACACACTCAACAAAAGCAGATGTCATTACAGCAATTCGAAACATTCCATACATTCCAGGCTTGACATTTACAGATGATGGACTTAAAGCTGTCCTTGATCATGCATTCACTGAAGGAAACGGTACTCGACCACTCAGTGAAGGAGTTCCTCGTGCTTTGGTTGTTATGACTGATGGAAAGACGGACCATCCAGATGCAACAATAGAAGCTGCGATGGCCTTACATCAGGCTGGGGTAGTAGTGTTTGCTATTGGAATAGCAGAGGCCAATATCACCGAGTTGAATGTGCTGGCATCAAAACCTTCCTATGTACACTACGTTTCAAACTTTGATGTAACACTAACCAATTTACAAATACCCGTGAGACAGGAAACATGTCACGGTGAGTCATCTGAAAGCCAAAATAACATATAACATTTTTTTTTTCACAGCCTCTTCAAGATTGTTTATCACTGATGTCATTAAAACTGAACTACATCCGGATAAGTTTAAGAATGTCAATTATCCATTACATAACTATACTACATCTGTTAAGCTAAACAGCACAGGAAGCTGTGCTCTGTATGGCTCGACTATTGTGACAACACCTAACGAAGCATTGTATGATATAAAGATCAACGCAACTGGAACAACAGTAGAGCGGATATTTGATCCTAAAGCTCTGGACACCACATTTGATAGTTTCTATGTATCAATAGGATGCATTGATGCAAGTAATATCACTCTTGAATTCACAATAGGTGAGTAATTACTTTGATTGCGTGGGTTGTGTAAATTAGCCACACCCCTAATCTTGCATACTTTTTTTTATTTTTTTAGAAATACTCCTCAAAACAATTATTGATCCACCAGCTGAGTCAGCATTTTATGCTTCGAATGTGATAGCCACTTGTTATGTTAACAGTACATTGGTGTCTACTGTTCAATGGTATAAACCGGATGGGAGTCTAGTGATCAGTAATGGTAGCTCATCTACTGTGAATGATAACTCTTTTTTGATCCAGGAGACTCGAGATAATATATCTATCAATGTAACTAGAGTCACTAGTACATTAACCATAGTCAATCTATTGGAGAGTCATGAGGGTATCTATACATGTACTGGATCTGTTTCACCAATAGATGGAGTTGTATTAATGGAATCAGATTCATTTACTGTCACAGCTAATGAACGTGAGTCAAAAGCCTATACAATGGATTTGTATGGACAATTATTTTGGAAATATTAATTATTAATTGATTTTATTATACTCTTCATTAGTAGTGGTACCTTTCATTTTATAGGAATTTCAAACTTTACTGGCTTTGTGACTAGTCCAACTACAATACAATTGTCATGGGATGTGGTACCAGGAGTTATGACAGAATCGTTGGTGTTAGTTTGTCAAGAGCTGGAAATGGATCAATCTTTTTATTTTATACCCTTTGACAAAACAACCCTTGAAGTACTAGCTCATCCAAACCATACTTATAGCTGTGCATTCCCTATAGGAGACACTGACAGCATACATAAAGAGGGTAACATCATCCTATTTACACAACCAACAGGTATATAACTCATCTATAGTATTGATTAGTTCTATAATGTATTCAATATAGGGCCTGGTTGTGTAGCTGATTTGAATGGCAAATTGATTAATGATACCATAGTACAGTTAACATGGACAGCCCCAATCAACCCTAATGGAGAGATCACTGGATACAGGGTTATCTATATCGGACATCGTGGTACACAGGTATATATTTGTACACTATATGTAGTATAGTAACTGTATTTTATTGGTGTCTTCCATATACAGGATGGCTACCTCCATCATGGACCATTTGAAGAACATGCTAATGTTACTAATGTAACAGTATCTGGCCTCCGTCCAGGATATATCTATGAGTTTAAAGTATAGTTATAATCCACAGTTCTGTTTACATTAGATTAACTTCCATATTTGGCATACAGGTACAAGCTAATAACCTACATGGCATTAGTCCAGAGAACAATACTGTAGTAGTATTGGTACCTCCTGATACTGAGCCAATGATGGAGGAACAACTCGAACAAGATAGTGTATCAGGTAGTTAACAAAGACCAGTTAATCATGAAGTTATTAAAACCATGAGACTTCCTATTATAGTGCCAGCAGGTCCAGTTAATATCAGAGGAGAGTTCATCAGTAATGATACTGTGGTAATATCATGGGCCCCTCCCCCCAATGATGATGACATCGTTTACTATCAGTTATTCTATACAGGATATGAATCACAGCAACAGGTGGGTTATTATTAATTTAGTTGGTTAATAAAGGGGTTGGACTATGTATGCATATACTCTAATAGATTACAAGGAGAAGTACTGACAGACGTATTGATGGACCTTACGTAGTAGTGGTCAACTCGTCTAATGGCACGCACCGATATCAAGCAACCCTTTCCAGCCTTCTTGCCGACTGCTATTACGAGTTTAAGGTCAACTGATTAGCCTTATATTAGTTTGTAATAGTTTATATTATATTATATATATGTTTACATGTATATGTGTGTGTATATAACAGGTGAGGGGTAGATATAATGATGGAGAATACGGAGACAACAATACAGCATTGGTGATGATGCCACCTACAATTGAGGCAATCAGTAGTAAGTAACCAGTCACTTTTATATAGAATATATAGTTCCACCGTATAATTGAATATATTTGTTCTTCTTTCAGCCACTAATTGTAATGAGGAGAGTGATAAAGACAATGATGAGGATGATGATTGCATTATATTCATCATTTTGTCCATAATTTTCTTTGTTCTGTTGCTTGTGATCATATATATCCAGCTAATATTTGTACTCTACTGCTGTTGCTGCTTGAAACGAAAGAAAAAAGACGAAAAGTACGTGCTCATAGCGCTTTCTCTTAATAATGAACTTCATTGTATTGTATCTTTAATGAAGGAAAAGACGCTTAATTCAGCGGAAAAGTGTTGACGAAGATCCCGTATCCTCACTGTGAGGTAACAGTATTAAACAACTTCATTTTATGAATAATATTGCTGATAAGTATATTCCATTGTGCTTTGTAACTAATCGTAAATATCGGTCTTTTATTTGAAAATTACATTGGTTGTCAGTTTTTGTATTACTTTGTATATCAACTGATGGCGGTTAAACAATCGATTGAAGTATAGAATGCTGACCTCAGCATGAACTGGTTTGGATCAATTTGTATACTTACACAATGCTTAACTATTATAAAGTGAAACTGGCACTTGAGTTATGTTTTTCAACATAATTGGCTGTTGACTGTGCTGTTGTAGTTCACATGTTCAAGTTGTTGTTGTATGCATGATTAGGTGGGAGGGAGGTTGGACAATAACGTAGCGTGTATGTTCATATGTACTATAGACAGCTGTCTATGTGTACTATATAGACATATCACTCAGTCTTATACCTATTCCATATGGCAGAACATATGTGGCATCCTCAATCAATCAGGAAGTCAATATACAGGAAGTCAATAATAATTTGGCCTTCATCTACAAGGGGGGGAGGGGGGAGGTCACTAATATTTTCTATTGTACATGTGCTATGTAATCGCATGTATATATATACGTACTCATAACATTGATATACTATAATTATACTGGAGTGATAATTCTAACAGACCAGTTTAATAATTGTTTCATAAGGCAATCAAGGTTGGGGGCAACACCATAATCAAGGAAGGGGGGGGGGAGAGAGGGAGGAGGGGGAGTGCCCCCTTCCCCTCCCACTCCGGCCCCTAAATGCAAGCCTTATAACAGTAATATTAATTAATCTAATAATAAATGTAAGTATATTAGGTATCATAGTAATGCTTGTGTTAGAAGTAGATCTATAAGGTAAGCTTTATTAGCAGCTGATGTATTTATTGCTGTACACATAACATATACTCACTGGTTGGGTGGCCATCGCTGCTGTTCACTTTATTTACCTGATATCGTTCTATGTTATTGATTAAGTTCATGATGCTATATCCCTTACTTGTTGCGCTATATGCGGTTCTGTTCGTAATTGGAAAAGACACAAATTATGTTCAATTCCATTAGCTGTTTCAGTGATCCCTGCCGCAGTATCAGTGTCAACCTGTTGCAATTCTCTGAATTTAGGAAATGGATTTTATTGATGTCTATACCGAATGAGCTGGTATTCCGATGAGGTAGTCTTTATATAATGTTCGTTAGCAATTCTCTGAAATATCCTATTCTTTTGATCAGAAACACGACTGACCTCTAAACCACATGCATGAGGCTCATCCTGTAGATGCATTGTAATTGTTTGTGTTATACAAGGGAGACAGCATGATTTGTGGCTGCTTTAGTGTATTGGTTGTGGGTTTTATCACATATACAGTGCACAATCATAATTATGTTGAGTTTATATAGAATTAAAATAACCTATACACTGACATAGACACACACACACACACACACAAACTGTCAATTCTTCTTATACTGACTGCACATACACACACACGCGAACACAAAGCTAACAAATCTTTGAATAGCAGTGCATGAAAGCACAAAGCCACCATGGATATGATGGTTAGCCAAGTATACCTTAATGTAGATACAACATGCATGTAAAAAAGGGCCTCAATGCATATGCTATAAAATAAAGGTAGACTATGCAACATTATTGTGCTGCTAAAAGCTAGGTCAGGTTGATTGCCAATGTAAAGGTACATGATGGTAAGGGTTAAGATTAAGCCGTTAAAAGCTGTTGCTTATGTTTCCTGTCTGATAACTAAACATCACCGTTTTATATAAATATTCAATGTATGTTGTAAGTATGCATACATAGAGCCAATCATGAGCTTATTTCTCTGTCTGGTGCTGCTTTGCTTCATGGCAGCTGCTCATCCTGTTAGCTGCATTGTTGATCTCACTCTCAAGCCTGAAACCATCGGAGCACCCGTAGTTGAAGCATGCATTGCCAAGATTAAAGAAGCTGCCATTTTCCCTTATGATCAGAAAATGCTGCGTAACATAGCATATGTGGAAACTCGTGATGGAGAAGATCCTGATACCTATTCTGATCCCAGTAACAATGGCGGAATATGGCAACTGAGCTTAATGAAATACGAGGCAACTAAAGTCAATGTGTCATCAAAGCTATTGGAAGACATATATAAAACATTTCAAATAAATTGGACAGACACTACATGGAGTGACTTGAGGAAACCACTATACTCTGCTCTAGCAGCTCGACTCTATTTGGAGGTCATACCAGAACCATTACCAAGGGCACTAAATTTCTATAATTTGCAAGCTGCCTACTGGGCCGACTACTATACCAGCTCTGGTGCTGATTCAAGCAAGTTTAGAAATGATGTGATACAACTGCAAATTCGACAAGGTATTGTAACTAATTTATAATAATTGCTTTGTATACTATGACTTTAAGGATACTTTTTTTCCTTTTTATCAATAAAGGAACTTGTAAAGCTGATAGGTTGGATCTGGTCTTCCTCTTGGATTCCTCTAAAACCATTGGTGGAGCAAACTTTCAGTCTATGAAGACTCTAGTACATGCTATTGTGAATGCAGGATTCGATGTGAGACCAGACAGAGTTAGAGTAGCCGTCATCACGTTCTCCCATGTAGTCGTATATTACTTCAATCTCAATACATACTCAACAAAAGCAGATGTCTTCTCAGCAATTCAGGACATTCCGTATATTCCAGGCTTGACATTTACACACAATGGACTAAAAGCTGTCCTCGATCATGTATTCACTGAAGAGAACGGCACTCGACCGTTCAGTGAAGGAGTTCCTCGTGTTTTAGTGGTTATGACCGATGGACTGTCTGATCATCCAGATGAAACAATAGAAGCTGCGATGGCCTTACATCAGGCCGGAGTAGTAGTGTTAGCCATAGGAATAGCAGAGGCCAATATCACCGAGTTGAATGCGATAGCATCACAACGTGACTACGTTTACTATATACCAACGTTCGAACCATTGGAAGTTCAGAATTTACAAATACCTGTGATAGATGATACATGTCAAGGTGAGTCATAATTCATCTGTTGCAATGAGTTTACATTAACATTACAATATTTTCACAGCTTCCATTCAATTATTGCTCGATGAGATTGTTATTGCTGACGTGCATTCTGGAACATTCAAAAATGTAAACCATTACTTGCCAAACGATGCCGAGGTTGCAATGAAACTGAACAGTACAGGAAGCTGTGTTCTATATGGCTCGACCACTGTGACAACACCAAACGAAGCACTGCATCATATAAAGATCAATGCAACTGGAACAACCATAGGATATTTTAATGAGACTCAGACTTACGGTATTTCAGCAGATATGCCGAGTATCTTTTTCATATCAGTTTTTTGTGCTGATAACAGCAGCATTGATCTTGAACTCAATATAGGTACGTTAAAGTTCATAATGTATTTTATTTATGCTATCTATAGCCTGTCAATACATCATACTATGTGCCACACATTAACATAAGCAATTTTAATCATGTGTGAAATGACTTCCATTTGTATTTTAGTGCTCCTCGAACCTGCAGTAATTGATCCACCAGCTGAGTCAGCATTTTACGCTTCAACTATAACCACCACTTGTTATGTTAATAGTACATTACCATCTACCGTTGTTAACTGGTATAAACCGGATGGGAGTCTAGTGATCAGTAATAACCAGTTACTGAATGGTAGCTCATCAGCTGTGTACGATAACCTTTTTGTGATCCAGGAGACCCGAGATAGTATATTTGGACCATTTACTGATACAATAGCAATCACTAGTACATTAACCATAGTCAACCTATTGGAGAGTCACGAGGGTATCTATACATGTAATGGATCAGTTTCACCAATAGATGGAGTTGTATTAATGGAATCGAATTCATTTACTGTCACAGCTAATGAACGTGAGTCAAAATACCTATGCAATTGATGTGTACATACCAAATGATTTAATTAAAATTAATAGAAAATTTTCATTAGTGGTACCTTTCATTTTATAGGAATTTCAAATTTTACTGGTGTTGTGATGAGTCCAACTACAATAGAATTGTCATGGGATGTGGTACCAGGAGTTATGGCAGAATCATTGGTGTTAGTTTGTGAAGAGCTGAAAATGGATCAATCCTTTTATTTTGTACCCTTTGACAAGACAACCCTTGAAGTACTAGCTCATCCAAACCATACTTATAGCTGTGCATTCCCTATAGGAGACACTGACAGTGTACATAAAGAGGGTAACATCATCCTATTTACACAACCAACAGGTATATAACTCATCTGTACTACTGATCAGTTCTATAATAATGTATTCAATATAGGGCCTGGTTGTGTAGCTGATTTGAATGGCAAATTGATTAATGATACAACTGTGCAGTTAACATGGACAGCCCCTATCAACCCTAATGGGGAAATATTTGGATACAGGATTATCTATATCGGACATCGTGGTACACAGGTATATATATTATACGCTATATATAATACATTAACTGTACATTGGTGTCTTCCCCATACAGGATGGCTACCGCCATCATGGACCATTTGAAGAGCTTGTCGATCCAATGGATGATTTCAATGAAGCAATAATACCAGACCTTCGTCGAGGATATATCTATGAGTTTAAAGTATACAGGCTATCACACGATAATTAGTATAATATAAATTCAGTTATACTTGGTATAGGTCCAAGCCATCAATGAATTTGAAGTTGGAGGAAATAGTACTGGTACTGTTGTACTAATACCCCCTGAAATTTCAAGTATATAGACTCATACAAAATATTATCTAAAGTTTACTGATTATTTTGCGGTATTGTTGAAATATAGAACCTTCAGGAGTTCCTGAGGACATGGAGGTAGAGTTCCTGAATGACAGTACTATTGTTTTATCATGGAATCCGCCCATTAATGAGACCAGTGACATCATTGACTATCGGATAGATTACATTGGACAAGATAACTCACCAGTAATAATAATAATGAATATTTAATAGATGAATTAATTGATAACTGTATTGTGTTTATAGCTTAGCAATGCTTCCAGTGGCCCGTTCAGTATAACCGTCAATCAGTCGTCACCAGACACTGTACGAGCAATGATACCCGACCTTATCCCAGAATATATCTACCAGTTTAAAGTGAGTGAGGTAGCTAAGTAGCTGGGCCCGAATCGAAATGAATCATTATTAACTATTCGTAATTTATATATTAGGTAATGGCTAGGAATACTGCAGGATATGGTAGGCATAGTACACTCGTAGTGTTCATGCCTCCAGTCATGGAATTCCCAAGTACAGACACTCTAGTATAGTATATCGATAGTGCATGAGTGTTTTATTTATTTATGTTGTAGAACCCGGAGTACCCGAAGATTTAAAAGTAGAGTTCATCAATGATTCCAGTATTATTCTAACATGGAGCCCACCTAATGATACGTTTGGTATGATTGCTGACTACCAAATTAAATACAGTGGAAGAAATAAATCGCAAGTAAACATACACACAGTAATGATTGCAAATATCTCATCTGTTGTTGATTTTTAGAGCTCTATTTCTCATGGTCCTTTCATCCATAAGAATAACTCCACATTATTTAAGATGCGGGACCTCATTCCGGACTATATTTATGAGTTTAAAGTGAGCAATACCTCGTTATACAGGTTATAGTTAGTATCCTAATCAAATATATAGATACGAGCTAGAAATGATGCTGGGTATAGTGAATACAGTACAGTGGTAGTATTGATGAATCATATATACTCCTATACCACACAGGATGATTCAAGTATAGGCGTTAATTAACTAAGTATAACTCCAACATTAATGTTTTTAACGCCAACTGTTTAGACATGGTTCCTGAGAGTTTAGAGGTGGAATTCCTGAATGATAGTTCTATTGCTTTAGTGTGGAACCCACCAAGTGATGATACCGGTGACATCATTGGTTATCAAATAGATTACGGTGGACAAGATAACTCACAGGTGATTAATTTAAAACCTATAGCTAGTACGTATAATGATGTGTGTCACGTGTAGATCAATGCTTCCAGTGGTGTGCTCAGTGTAACCGTCAATAAACCATCAGATGCTGTACGAACAGTGATACCCAACCTTATCCCAGAACATATCTACCAGTTTAAAGTCAGTATAGATTAATAGTACAATGTGTAGTGTATGATACATGTATTATTTAATAAGGTACGAGCCGAGACTAATGGCGGGTTCCTTGGAGATGCTACAATAATAGTACAGCTGCCTTCAGCAGCTGCTGAGATGGGACCAGTTAATTGTATGTTATTAATTAACCATGACACTTCCTTAACCTTAATAATTGACTTAATAACTATTATAGTGCCTGGAGGTCCAGTTAATATCAGAGGAGAGTTCATCAGTAATGATACTGTGGTAATATCATGGGCCCCTCCCTCCAATGATGATGACATTGTTTACTATCAGTTATTCTATACAGGATATGAATCACAGCAACAGGTGGGTTATTATTAATTTAGTTGGTTAATAAAGGGGTTGGACTATGTATGCATATACTCTAATAGATTGTAAGGAGAAGTACTGACAGACGTATTGATGGACCTTATGTAATACTGGTCAACTCATCTAATGGTACACACCGATATCAAGCAAACATTTCAGGCCTTCTTTCAGAATTTTATTACGAGTTTAAGGTTAGCCTTAATGTTTAAATATACCATAACCACCCAGTAACAGTGTAATATCCTATACAATGTCATTTGCTTACGTTTACATATGTATGTGTGTGTATATAACAGGTGAGGGGTAGATATAATGATGGAGAATACGGTGACAACAATACAGCATTGGTAATGACACCACCTATGCCTGAAAGGATCATTTGTAAGTTATACTTATTTCTGGCCATGCTACTAAACTTCTAAAACTTTCTTTTTTTTTCTGCTGTTAGTGGGTGCCACGAGTAGAGAGGACGACAATAATTGTATTGTCTATATTATACTGTTCATTATATTCCTCATACTGGCTTGCATCCTTTGTTACATTCTATTAATCCTTATCTGTTGTTGTTGCTGCTATTTGAAACGAAGAAGGAAGACATATGAACCGTAAGCATGTGTTAACATGGGAATGATATGCATGTTGTTACCATAGTAGTGCATGTATAGCCTGTATTAGTATACCGTAATATATTACTGTATTTTTGTGATTGTATTGCTGGGCAGAAGCCTGATTGAACAAATTCAACTTGAAAATCCCAAGGCCAATTCAGAGACAACCACATTAACAGGGTATGACACATTGGTATGGTATGATAGGGTAGGGTAGGGTATATAGGGTATGTCACATTGATAGGGTATATAGGATAGGGGATATGTCACATTGATAT
>JAYJLX010049998.1:0-19264 GCA_036873525.1 Chalinula nematifera | reverse complement strand
TGATAGGGTAGGGTATAGGGTATGTCACATTGATAGGGTAGGGTAGGGTATATAGGGTATGTCACATTGATAGGGTATATAGGATAGGGGATATGTCACATTGATATGGTATGATAGGGTAGGGTATAGGGTATGTCACATTGATAGGGTAGGGTAGGGTATATAGGGTATGTCACATTGATAGGGTAGGGTAGGGTATATAGGGTATGTCACATTGATAGGGTATGTCACATCGATAGGGTTTAGGGTAGGGTATGTCACATTGGTATTATACTATATCGTATATAGAGGAGATGATGTATTACTACTGAGCTGTGTAGTAGCTCCCACTAAAGGAAACAATGATTCTGTGCACAAGAATATAGCAAGGTATTATATAGCAGTACATGTACGTAGTTTTTACAGTATTCTGCTGACACGTCAATAAAGAAAACAAATGCTAATTAAATTGCTAATTAGAAAACTTATACATGTTATGTATGTATAGTTGCCTCTCATAAGCCAGTTAAATTGGCTTTATTTCTGCAATACCCAGTTACCCAAAGTAACGTATCTCCTTTCATACAGTGAGAGTGTGCTTCCAATGAGTGGTTATCCCCCTGATTACAGCGCCTGCGTCAATAATCCAACCGCTTACACTCCTGATGACAGTTCAACTGATTCAAAGTAAAGCACTATCTACCAATCAGCAATGTATTAATCATGATAATCAATATATAGTAATAACAAGCAATGTGAGGGCCGTGATGAGGATGCTGGACCACAGACAGCTAAGAAACCAGACCAGTTGAGGTACGTCGTATAGTGCTTGCTTGTAATATACATTTTAATAACTTTTAATAACTTATATTAGTAATAATAAGGTGCCAGAATCAGATAAAGTGCTTCCTGCTGATGATAATATCAATAAAACATCACAAGATGACGACTCGGTCTCAGAAGATGAGGAAGATTTCGAAACATGGAAGAAAAACAAGCCAATGTAAGGCACTTGAGTGCTATAAAATGAAGCTATTTATGAATCTCACATAATCATAGATATACAGCCAAAACCCTAACAGGTTCACTGGGGGTACCTGAAACTAGAAGAGTCACTATAAGCACGTGAGTTATATATTACATATCATTAATTGCATACATTATCTAACGTACTGTGACTGATGTCTGTAAAGGGAGGACATAAGAGCCAGTACTGTTATCAACAGGAGTCGTTCAACAACTCCATCAAGACCAATGAGGTATATAATCAATGATTATTATAGTCCATCGATAATTAAGTTGTTCATATGTTTCTATAGTGACATGACACGCCCACGAAGTGATACTCCCGGAACAAGAGGGGATACTGTAACTTCAATGGAAACGGTATTATTGTAAACATAAGAATACTCTTGTGTATGAGGCATGCATATATTAATTCCCATCGTTAGCCCTTAATATATACATGCAATACATATGCCTCCCCCCTGTTCCTTGTACGTACATACTGTTTGCGAGTAATAAGGTTAGTTGGTTTGTTTTTGATCCCATTATAGTCAGATCAGAACCGAAACAGTGCACCAGTTGATAAGGACACACCCACAGTAATCAGGTGATATGGTTAAGATAATGATCAATGCGGCATTATGTTTGCAACTGTTTTAATCTCTTTTTACCTGTGCTTCGTTAATTCATCTATATATAGGAACGATGTTGCTATGAAAGACTTGATAAGTGAACTTATGGACACTCAAAAGGCAAAGCAGCAAACCAGGTATAAAATGGCCATCGCCGCCATATTAATATCATCATAAGTGTATCCTTTAATTCATTCCCCATCCAATGGTTAATTAGTAATGAAGAAGAAGGCGGGATTACTACTAGTGAACAGCTGGAACAGTCGACTAGCAGGTGAGCTCATATTGACAATTTATTATTATCAATACTTTTATCTTGGTACATGTATGTTGAGTAGTGAAATCGCCAACCACCATCATCCATCTGATAATAATATTACTTCAGAGGACAGACTTATGAGGTATACACATTGTATATATCTGTCAATTATGTGTAATTAAGGTTATTTAACTTTGTTCATTAATAAAAGTGCTGACTTGCAAAAGGTCAACAGCACAGGGTCGAAACCTGAGTCACCTAGCGTGACACAGGCAGTGTCCAAACTCAGGTGATTGTTATAATACACAACTGAGTACATGCATTTATGATTATACATATTTTATTATTGTTATATAATACATAACTCAGTACATGCATTTTATTGTATACTGTATTATCGTTGCATAAACAACTAATTAAGTTGCATGCATTTATAATGCATTATAATACAGTAGTTGTACCATACTGACTGAAATATTGTCATGGAGGCTTATCTTTATTTTACAGGAATTTTTTCTTCTCAGATCCTAAATACAAAGAAGTAAGCTATATATACTCGGACAGTGTTGCAAGCTCCCATTCATGTATTAACTATAGTCTTGTGTAGCCAGCCCCTCCCACTTGCTGCATGTGGTAGAGGGTCTGGTCTACAGACTGTATCACTTTGATTCCAGAATTTCTTGTTTGTGTATAGTTCAAAAGGTCACGATTCACATGATGCATCAATAAAATGTCATCAAAAATAAATAAAAAGTGATCATGAATATGGCCAATGGGAGACTATCCATATAATTTGCATTGTGATTTATGTACAATTCCTTATCTTATTTTATATGTAGCTTGCAGATGAAGAAAACAAGGACAGAGAAGATACAGATGATCCCTGCAGCTGTGGAGACACAACAAAAATAGACATTGATATATGAAAGATGTTCTATAGTTGCCAAATATATAAAACCGCATTACGTTACTGCAATACTGTATGTTTTATATACCATTAATCTTATTTCAAAACTGATTATAATAATTATGCACTATACTTAATCTTTTAAATATTTTATTTAATTGTTTTCTCATGTGTCTTCTGTGTCACATCATATAGCTATGCTTCCATCCCAATCCAATAGTGGGAGGGGCTATGCTACGTTAATATAATTATATAACGAGCCAATTGATTCCGGCCACATTATGAATTCAGTTTATTGATAGTTCCTGTTGAACCTATTTCAGATAGCGCTATGGCTAGTGATAAGGTATAAGCATTGTGTATCATGTTATACCTGCAGAATTCACTATCACTGATTGTACCGTCTATTTGTTTTTATTTCAATCATAACTTTAAAGTTGACAGCAATAAAGTGATCAATCAACTAATTAAATAATAATTTTGTTGTGAAATGGTTACGTAATTTATAATGGTTAATAAATATTGTTACTCCAACAAACTGTGTTATTTGAACATGATTTTTTTAGCAAGCTATAATATAATTTTTAATATTTATGTTCAGTTATTTCAAGTTTTGTAGCTCGTTTTAATTTCTTTGCCATTTATATAAACTATTTTACACTGTGCTACCTTAATTCCTTCTATATTGAGCCACAAAGTCTATTGATAGACCCAACATAAAGAAATCGGTGCATAAAACTCGCTGTGGTAGGGTATAAAATCCTTTGAAGTTTGATGTACTCTACCCATTTTTCAATAGTTGCCATTGTTTTAATGAATATCATTACTAAAATTAAGACTATTGTACATGAAATAAATCTATTATACTACCTATTCAGTATTATACCACCTTATACTATACCTTGCCCTTAATCAAACTTGATGGGTATGACGTATCACATAATATAATTATGCCTATGCCTGAGAGGCATGTGACAGGCCATACACAATCGACTGCATGAACGGTATACTGGAGTCATTCATAAATCAGTAAACAACTAAGTCCTTGCATGCATGCATGCATTGTATTAATAATGTACATGCATACTAATTTGTCTTGTTTGCCTTGTTTTACTGGTTTATGATATAATACTAATGATGAACTGATGGCCAAAAAATACCATACAATCCACATATAGGCAATGCTGAATTAATAAATGTTCACAGTACAAAAGATAGTTCCTTTAAATTAATTAAATACATCTTTTAACTGTGTATGAAACTTTGTTCTTCTGTTACATAATTTAATTTCTCAAAATGCTAACATTAATTGTATCGTGTACATGTGTTGTCGGCAATGCTATTTCATGAGCTGCGGCTTGCATGATTCATGACCATGCAAAAAGTGTATAATAGTTATAACACACAGTATATCACTGTCAGTACCTGTCACACTGCTATAGTGCAGGCATCATGAATCTTTTCCTCATTGGATTGCTTTGTTTCATGGCAGCTGCTTATCCTGTCCAATGCAGTGTTGATCTCACTCTTGAAGTTGAATCAAGTGGAACACCCGTGGTTCAAGCATGCATTGCTAAGATTTCTGAAGCTGTCATTTTTTCTTATGATCAACAAATGCTGCGTAGAATAGCGTATGTGGAAACTCGTGATGGAGAAGATCCTGATACCTACTCTGATCCCAGTAACAATGGCGGAATATGGCAATTGAGCTTAGTGAAATACGAGGCAACTAAAGTCAATGTGTCATCAAAGCTATTGGAAGACATATATAAAACATTTCAAATAAATTGGACAGACACTACATGGAGTGACTTAAGGATACCGCTATACTCTGCTCTAGCAGCTCGACTCTATTTGGAGGTCATACCAGATCCAATACCATTATCTATTACATACTTCAATCAGCAAGCTAACTATTGGGCTGATCATTACACTAGCTCTGGTGATGCATCAAGCAAGTTTTCAAGTGATGTTAATCAGTTATTAATAACTGAAAGTAAGGATACTGCATGTGTAATATTATAACTATAAGGTCATGTATTATCTTATATCTATCGTTTAGTTTGTGAAGCCAGTGCTTTAGATCTAATATTCCTTTTGGATGAATCTGGAAGTGTTGGTAATGCCAATTTTGCAATCATGAGGAATTTAGTACACGCTATAGTATTCGGGTACGACGTGAGACCAGACAGAGTTAGAGTGGGTTCAACTTCATTTTCTAATATAATTGAGAATAACTTCAATCTCAATACATACTCTACAAAATCTGAAGTCCTTACAGCAATTCTGGACATCCCTTATCACCCGGGTTTGACGTTTACTCATCTGGGACTCGAGTATGTTCTTAACCATGGATTCACTGAACAGAATGGAACTCGACCCATCAGTGAAGGAGTTCCACGTGTTTTAGTGGTTATCACTGACGGAAGGTCCAGCGAGCCGCTGCTAACAGTAGAAGCTGCAGAGGCCGTGCACAATGCTGGAATAGTAGTGTTTGCTATTGGAATAGGTGGAGCTAATATTACGGAGTTGAACTTGGTAGCATCGAAACCAGCTGACGTTTACTACATCTCAAGCTTTGATGCAACTGAAGTCAGTAATTTACAAACACCTCTGAGAGAGGAGACGTGTCATGGTGAGTCAGCTATAGCCAGCATGCTCAGTACCCTAATAATAATATGTATTATAACTATATTGTACAACCATTGCTGTAGCCTCATCGAAACTATCAATTGATGATGTTATTAGAACTGAACTGGACCCAGAGAAGTTCAAGAATGTTAATTATCCATTGCCAGCATCAAATGATACGGGATTAATTGTCAAACTAAACAGTACGGGAAGCTGTACCCTGTATGGTTCAAGTGTAATTTCAACACCAAATGAAGCACTGCACGATATACTAATTGACAATCTGTTTGAAATGTCTGGGGAGGCATTTGTTAGTCCTGAGGAACTTGCTGGTTCAAACACAGCAGATGCATTCTATGTAACAGCTGTATGCACAGAGGCAAGCAATATCACTATTGAAGTTGACACCCTTCAGTCCACAGGTACATGTATATCACCTTCTTGATTAATTATATGATGTATATATCAACACAGGCAATGAAGGTATAGACACAGGTAATGGTAGCTCAAATGCGAGCTCAAATGGCAGTATTTCTGTAACAGGTATTACATCGTTGCTAGTTTTATATTGATCGTTTGACTACTATAACTAACAGGGTTTGGTTGCGTTACTGATTTGAATGGTGAGCTGATTGATGATGATACAACTGTAGAGTTAACATGGACAGCCCCAACTGACCCTAATGGAGAGATCACTGGATACAGGGTTATCTATATCGGACATCGTGGTACACAGGTATATATATTTATACACTATAATACAGTACATGCATGAACTGTACATGTATTCCCAGGATGGCTACCTCCATCATGGACCACTTGAAGAACATGCTTATTTCACTAGTATAACAGTATACGGCCTCCGTCCAGGATATATCTATGAGTTTAAAGTATAGTTAATAACATTAATATTAGATTAACTTCCATATTTGGTAAACAGGTACAAGTTGAAACTAGTAATGGCATTAGTCCAGAGAACAATACTGTAGTAGTACTAGTACCTCCTAATACTGAGCCAATGTTTGGAGATGACAGCGGTATATAGTATAATTACTTTAAACACACAACCTTATTAAGTAAGTACTTCATTATAGCTCCAGCTGCTCCAGTTAATGTTAGAGGCGAGTTTGTGAGTGCTGATTCTGTAGTTATATCATGGGACCCTCCCTCTGATGATGATAACATCATTTACTATCAGTTATTGTACACTGGATATGAATCACAGCAAGAGGTGAGCTATTCAATATCTTGTTACGATATGGTCTATATTGTTCACTATACTGTTATAGAATTCTAGCAATAGTACTGATCAGCTGGTCGACGGACCATATGAGCAAATTATTGAACTTTCAAATGATACATATGAAGCCACTGTTTTAGAACTTCGACCAGGGTATTACTATGAGTTTCAGGTCAGCATGTTATATAAGTATACTTGTCCAAACGTTCAGTAATAAATTTATAAGCAACTGAAAATAGGTGGGAGGCGCTAATCTATTTGGAACAGTAGGAGAAAACAGCACTATAGTTGTATTGGTACCTCAGGCAGATGCTACAAGTATACGAACCATAGTAATAATATATTATCAAGTTATACATCACCTGCTCATCAAATAGGTGGCGGTTCGTCTGATCAGTGTGATGAAAGGGATACATTTATTGGCTTGTTTGTTGCATTTTTGGTTGTGTCTTCTGCTCTGCTGCTGGTACTCATATTCCTTTGCTTGAAGCTACGGAGGAAGAAGAAAACAGAAAGGTATATATTTATATAGAATAATATATGATGGCCAGTTTATGAGGATCTATATATGAAATGTACAGTGAGGAAAGTGGTATTCAAGATAATGATGCTAATGACTATGAAGACCCCATAGTTAGCGATTCAACACCAAAGAAGGCTCCCTTGGCTGAAGGTACCTCCCAAAGAAGGTATGGGAACAATAGCCAACCATTGATTAATTGATGTGATATTCTGTTCTGTTTGTATATTTAATATTGGATGATATAGAGATGATAAACCATCACAGAGCAAACCTGACAACAAAGATGATGGCTCAAAGAAAGGATCCGGAGAAACAACTAACACAAAGTATAAGAATATACACTAAGCCGGATATCATAATGGTATTAATTATATTTGTTTACGTATTGTATAGTGTATATGAAGAAATACCGGAAACACAGAGAAAAGATCCTCCACCAACTCATCTAGGTAGCTATCCCAAGCAGAAAGCAAGGTACACGAATACAATATAGATTTAGCCAACCTATATAGTATACACATTACTCATATGACTATTGTGTAATATATACAGTGGTAGTGCACTACCAATGAGTGGTGATCCACCTCCACCGGATTATATTAATATTAATAATCCTAAATCAACTGTTGTTAATGATGAAACAGAGAGACTAATAAGGTTATTAATTAATAATAAATACCAGACATATGTACATTAACTGATGTGATTATTCCACCCCTGCATTACCAGCGCTGGTAATAAGGAACAAGTATCTGAAAAACCTAACCAATCGAGGTTAATTGGTCTGTATTTATTATGTTTATGAATATCATTTATTACATTTTTATCAGCAATGAAGTTCCATTGACAATTATCACCGATGATGTAGACAGGACATCACAAGATGGCGGCGACTTGGATGACGATGATGAAGACTTCGAAACGTGGAAGAAAAATAAGCCAACGTAAGATGTGTAGACGATATTGTGAGGATAAAAATAAACTTTACAAATTTTGATATAGGTATACGGCTAAGACCTTAACAGGTTCTCTTGGGTTACCCCGGACTCAAGTCATCACCATTAGCCTGTACGTTAAGGGTGGACTGCGTGGGTAATTAATTTATTACCATCATACACAGGGAGGACATTAGCACAGCTGGTAAATCTCCACCCGGTAGCCCAAAGAAGAATAGTAACAACAATAAACTGCCCACAGAATTGGGATCCATTGGCTCAGAACCACAGATCAGGTGACTGCATGGATGGACTATATTGTGTTATTAATATTATCTTGCATGTTTATGTGTTGTATGTGTGGTCGTATAGGTCTATTAGTCAAATGGCAACTATGGATTCTATTGCAATAATGCAAACAGTGAGTTCAGTTCCACTTTAATAATAATGGTGGGGAAAAAACTTAAAACAACATCAATGGTTGAATGTTTACCCATGCATTATCCATTCAGCTACAAGACTCAGATATAACAGAGCAGCTCATACCAATCAATACAGAGCTTCTGGACATCATGCCTACTAAAATTTCGTAAGCAATAGTCCTATTGCTTAACGAATAATCATGATTTTTTTTTTCAATATAAGAGAGAAGACATAAATATGTTATGTGTATTATTTTAATTTACACATGTAGTGGTAATATAACAGGTGAAGGTGATGGTACTAGTGCCAGTGAGCTCTTACAGGTCTCGTTTCTAGCCCACAGTGACCAAGGCTCATCAGCAAATGAAGACGAGAATACACGAGCCAGGTATACTTATATTCACTATTATCGTATATTATACCAGCTGTCTTTAAAATTAATCAAGCTAATTTTTTGTCTTGCAGTGATATTCTCAATCTATTCGATAGCAGTAATGAGGCTACTCAGGTATACATGTATACATCCAGTACAGTATATAACCACTCTATGTATATTTGTTTTATTTTCAGCTCTAAATTCTTTTTATCACAGCTTTAAAGTTGAAGACTCAATTAAACCAATAATTAATAAAAAAAATATATATAATAATACATGCATGGTCATAAATATATTATTATTACAATAACAAAATGAACAAACTGTCTGAATATAATTCTGCTGTTATATTTTTATACTTGATAGTATGTTTAGTTGGTAATTTTCGATTATTTTTTTTTGTAGTTCCATCCTCAGCTTTATTGTTATTTTTTTGCTATTCACTCTTATATATTCTAATGCTACCTTCACGTTGATTTGCTACTTGTAACTCCTTCCTCCCCCTGCCCCTCCCCCTCCTCCTGAGGTATGGTGTAGCTCACTCTTGCCACCATTTCTGGTGGTATTAAACACATTTTCTCCATTTGGGTCTTTGTATAATGCTCTCATCTATAAATAGTAACAAATATGACCTCTCATCTATAAATAGTAACAAATACGATACACATGCTTGTATAAGGAGCCTACAAAAATGAAATTTATATATATTTTTTCATGATCTGCCAATCGGTGTAGTGAATACTTTTATTGATGACTTACTTTGGGTACAAAAGTGAATCCCAAACAAATATTGATGGCCAGTAATGATATAGTCACTGTGAATGCCGCCAGCAGGTCAGTGTTGTCAGTAATTGTTCTAAAACTGAAGAATATGAATAGGAAGATGATAGTGTTGGTCCATGTTATCGTCACAGAGTACTTGGAATCATTCAAAGCATCGATTTCAATATTCCGGTTGAGGAATGCCAAGACAAGACCCACGGTTTGGAGGGCAAATTTATAAGCCACTATGAAGAAGGCCCATGCGAGGTAGAGCTCGTCGTTTTGGTGGCAGACTATAATAAAGTAATGTCTCCTGATTCCCTGTTCCTATACATATAATATGTAAAACAAACACTATAATAAACATAATTATTGCTATCGATCAGTCTACAGCAGTCCACTTAACATAAGCTAGCTCTAATGTATATTATTCCCGCCCACGCAACATTAGCTGTCAATGAGGAGATATTGAAAAACATATCGAAAAGATATCCTAAACATATGAGTAAAATATTATAACAATGCATAATTATTGCTATCAGTCTACTAAAGTACTCTAGTGTATATTATATCCATTCCTAGTACTTAAAGCATTCGTTGTTGCTTATTGCCAATGAATATTAATGAGGAAATATTGAATGGGGTGTTATGCTACGTACGTTAGTGTCCTGTGGTTGTGATGCTTCCGGAATACGTTGTACCTCATCCTTCGTTAGACCTACTATGACTAAAGGAAGGCTGACTATCGAATCCACAGCTACCAATCCAATGATCACCAGTATCAGCTTCCAATCATGCAGACGCTACACGAGATATTGAAACAAAAAGTATAATATTGAATGCGACTGTTGCGTAATCAACCTTACTGTTTTCTTGACGCTGGACTTCGACCGATTAAATATGTAATATATCCTCCATGTTTTGACAACAGATACGCTGAGGGTTATATCCCAGCCACAGCTAAACAACACACGTGTAATCTATGACATAGATAGCACCATATATAGCGGCTCCAGCCCATTCAATATGACTCACTCACCGCACATTTATAAGACTGAGGTTGTATGGTTGCTGCCTGGTACGGAAAGGCGCTAATTAGGATGAAACTGGTACCGAGGAGCAGAAGAAGGTTTAGGTTAGGACTAGTGAGCTTTACTATTCTATAAAAGTCAACAGAGAGATGAAATTTGTAACAAGCTATTGCATGAAGTTGGAGCTCCGCCCCTCTAGCAAAGGGGTGGGGCTCATACTATACTTCTTTTTCCTGAACAATATATTAAACAGTAAACAGATGAACAGGAATACTCCAGTAACTGTGAACAGCATAGACATTGACCCAACTACTGCTGGATGTAGTACATTGGTTATTTCAATGGGTGTTCCATCAGGTGGTATTCCGTCTAATAAACACATAATAAAAGTAAGTAGTATAACTATTGTTTAAACATGGTCCATCACCTGGCCAAATTAAGCTTTCTGTTTCACCAAATGTTTCAATAACACCTTCTTCGATTCTCCCAATAACCTTCAGCCTTATTGTATTGTTCTCAGTCCTCTCTATGGGAAATTGAATAGACAAACATTCACTGCATATTGTATACATACACTCTGTCTCCTCCATAACTATTGTATACATACAGTACACCATATATGCATGTATAATATATGTCTTGCCTTCTTTCTGATACTGAAGGAGATAGTATGAATCAAACACTCTTTCACCAAACTCATCGAACTCAATATTTCCCTGAAGTTAAAGAGAAACCGTAACAGTTGAGTAATACTGGTATATACCAGCTGTTAGCTTACGGTAACTCCGGTTGTGTTAATCGAGTGTATCCAACTAGTGAGGGATCCTTCTTTACTGCAGTCCTCAGTGCTATGGTTCACACACTGTTCATATGCCTCCTTATATACAAGACGAGTGTCATGAAAGTAATCTCTTAAACTGAACAATCCATTGGTATCATTTAACTATAAGTATGCAAATACACAATCGTACATTAGAAGTCTTTTAATGTAAGAACAGAAAGCTAACTACCTCCAGTGTAGTCTCATTTGTGTCACTGTCACCATTGGGGCAAGGAAATATTACTAGAGCTCTGTTTAGGACAGTACTATAGACAGTATCAATGGGTTCGTGTGTGCAGTTCATTTGTGTAAAGTAATCGGAGAACTCTCTCCACCAATAGTCTTCGTGTACGCCAAATGTTACCCATGTATAGCTCTGGTAGTAAATACCATTAAGGAACGCCTGTATTAAAGTATAATACATTGCCGTAATATGAAACAAAATGGAGTTAGTGGGCGATATTTTATTACTCACTTGGCATAAAAAGTTCAATGCTGCTTCATCGTTGGTGTTTAAGATATATATATGAGAGATACCATTCTATATGGAGGGAAGGGGGAGGGATTGAATGAATAAGTTACTACTTTAGTACATAGACTGATACATACAAAAAGTTCCTCAATCTCTTGATCAAGTATTTTGTCTTCATTGAATTTAATAGTGTTGGTAACTTCAATACCAGCTGTAGTTAAGGCACCATATAAATATACATGCCTCTAAAATAAAGCACAATGATTACAACATCAAATCATATATTGGTTTTTTTTTTCCACCTCTAAATATTCACTTCTTTCAGAAGTCACAATGCTGGCTTTAGACCAGCCAAACTCCTTCATTATTGCAACCAAGGGGACAGTAACATGCCTTCTTGAGGGAACTATGTGAAATACACTGGAGTGGTGTTGCAGATCATCCAATGATATAAGAATAGTTGATAGTGAAATCTGTAAAAGAGAAATCAAGATTTATTTAATATACTGATGTGCTGTGTTTAGTGTACTGACCAATGGAAGTCCACTCAAGCTACTAATGAAGAATACCTCATTCAAGTTACCTGAGCAGTCATATTCTATTAACCCAGACAGTTGCTGGCTGATTTCCCTGAAGTATTGAATACTACAGTTCAAATACTGATAGGAGATATTGACCCGGTCAAAGGATGGGGGCGAGTACACTAAAGCATCCACATCATCATTGTCCAGTTGTGTAGTATCACTCACCAGAACACCAATATTAATGGAGATGACTTGGTGAAGGAATGAAGATAATACAAGAAAAGCAAAATGCATCATTGATGGAGACATTGAATGCTGCATGATTACACTCTATGTTTTGAAAACACCTATCGACAATAGAATTAAATCATGATTATACAGGTCAACTAACAATTTGCTATATTTTTTGCATGTAGATTAATCATCAATTTTGAAAGCATTATACGTCACAGTCTATACATCTAATTATACATGTATACCTATAGCAGTATACCGTTGTACAATTAAGCCAGATCTGAAATATATTGTTTCAGTATTATTTATTATGTAAACTACCAGCTTATATGTTTTGTTATACCTAATTAAAAACTGATGTTAATGATAAACACAATATTATAATATATTAATTAAAACCATTAAAGTAATCAAAATTATAATACCTTTTTTGGACAATAATTATTTTTAATTACACCGATATTTTAAAACAAGTTATATTAAATATCACCATATTATAACTACAAAAAAAAAACTATTTTAGAGATGATCTTTTCGGAGAGTCTTCAGGACTAGTGCCGGTGTTACTGAGCCGAGACCGTCTCCTTTCTCTCCTTCTACGTGAAGACTTGTAGCTCTCATTATCATCATCAACATCTTTGTCAAACTTAACGTCTTTTTTAGACGGCGAGCTATCAACAGCCTTACCGCTTATATTACTCTTCCTTGTAGGAGTTGAGTCGACACTGTTCTGTTTGGGTGCATGTTTTAGTATAGGCATATCATCATCATCATCGTCACTCACATAGTCAACATTCTTCCTTGACCGGCTACGAGGAGGGATATCACCATCGTCACTGTCATCGTTCAGCAGTGAGGACAGCTTGGCACTTCTTGGCTTTGGTTTATAGTCCTCATCATCACTGCTAGTTTCCCATGATTTCTTCACTCTAGATCTCGAATTCTCTTCCAGGCTTTTCTTCCTGGATTTAGTGGTATCACCTTCTCCTTCGTCGCTGTCCATATATTTTCGGTAAGATCGCTTGGGTATATATTCGTCATCGCTTCCCTCAGCCTTACTCTTTGATGATAATGTCTTGGTTATTGGTTGATCTTCATCACTGATGTCATACTTAGATCGCCATGACGATTTCTTATCAGTGGGATTGGTGTCTTCGTGCTTTGATTTTGTTTTGTAACGGTCTTTCTTTAAAATGTCGTCGTCATCACTTGATAGGGTACTGGAGTATTTGGATTTGGCGGACTGTTTGGTGGTAGTTTTCGCGTCTTCGTCACTGAGATCGTAGCGTTTCTTTCCCTTAGAGCTAAAGGCTGAAACATCATCATCATCACTGTCATTTTCGCCATCGCTGATGTCAAAGTTCTTCCTAACTGGTCTGGATTGCTTGGTGTCGTCACCATTGTCCTCATTATCACTCAGTAATTCTCTCCAGTTGTACTTCTTCTTTGGCGTAATATCATCATCATCGATATTACCATCATCATCTTTACTGGCATGACTGGATGTCTTTGCACGTGTTTTACCAGCTTCTTCCTCATCACTCCAATTGGATTTCTTACGTGACTCGTAATGGCCATCATCCATGTCTTTGTCATCATCTAACAGCACACTCTTCTTTTTACTCTTTGACAGGTATTTCTGGTCGATATCGTCTAGGTCATCCGCTTCCTCGTGTAGATCAGTCATTTCCTTTTGCCGTTGTTTCTTTCTTGCTTCCAATCTTGCCATCTGTTCGTCTGAGCTACTGTCTCCTTCCCCAAACTCTCCAATATGGTAACTACCATCAGAACTATCTCCAAAGGTATCTTCGGTTCCACGAGTTTTCTTTGACGTTTTTGTCAATTTCTTAGCTTTATGTGACGGGTGACTTCTTGGAGTGTCATCTTCATAATCCTCATCCTCATATTCTGACCCTGCCCCTTCCGCTGTCAGCGCCCCTTGAAGACTCTCGATTCGTTTTTGGGCATATTTGAAGTCAGCAGTTACCGTTTGCAACTGCGCTTCCATGTCACTGAGTTGGGTTTCCTAGGGGAAGACATACATGTATAAGTTAATCCGTTAATCAGTGTATCCACTTACAGCTGCTCTTCTTTTCTTGTTCTGTTCTTGTTCACGTTTCTCAGACTCTTGTAATTCTTCACGAAGATCCCTCATTTGTTTCTGCAGTCTCTTCATGGCTTCGTTGCTCTTTGAATTGCTATCTTCAGCCTTTTCGTTTTGCAACCGTTCCAACTGACCCCTCAAACGAGCCACCAATGCCTTATAACAAACAATATTAAAACTCAATACAGCACTACACGTAAAATATATCTATATATGTTATTCACATCGTATACAATAATATAATGATTTAAACATTGTTTACGAGCTACTACCTCTTGACGTTTAATCGTTGATCTCTCGAGTTCAAGCTTCTGCTCTAGTTCTCGCACTTTCAATTCCGAGGCCTCTTTCTCTTGCTTGGTGTCATCATTTTCCAATTCTGATATTCTGTGCTGAAGTTTATTCAGCTATAAATGAAATAAACCTCAATAAAGTTATGTATGTAGAAATAGATTAGTATACGCAAATAATCTTTAGTTCAACTATAATAGAGAGTGGGGTTGTTGGTGTGTGTGTGTTTTGCCTTATTCTCTATTGATTGTTTCTCTCCCTCGAGTTCCTCTATCTTATAGTTAGCCTCTGTTAGTTGATGCTGTACGTTTCCGAGCTGCGATATATTCTGGCGTTGCTTGGCCACCAGCTGCTCCACCTCATCTTGCTCCTCTTCAAGACGTGACTCCAGATCAGCTTTCTCCCTCTGTAACTCTGATACATGGGACTCAAGCTGTGTTTGGGGAGGGTAAGACAATTAATGGCTAGTCATACACATACAATTACATTACAGTGTGCATATACTTGACATATAGCACATATACACTACAGCATCTACACAAGCTCACCTCAATTTTAACCCTTGTATTGTCATCAAGCTGTGCCTGGAGCTCATCAATATCTGACTGTAGTCTCTTCTGAGCTTTGGCTGCAGCCACTTCTCTCATTTCGTAATCTTCAAGTTGACTTCGTAGAGATCTTAAAGCAGCAGGGTTGTTCTTTGTCTCTCTCTCATGTTCCAACTCATCTTGAGCATCCTTCAGTAGGGCCCTGAATTTCTTTACTTGTTTTTTCAACTTCTTTTCCACCTCCGGATCAATAGCAACTCTTGACTGAGCTTCATTGTACTCTCTCTCAATCTCCCGTTTTGCCTTTTGAACAAATGCTAAACAATAAATTAATGCCTCTTTTGCAATGATGACTCACTCTAATGGCCTGTTGCTTGCTCTCGTGTTCTTCTTCGAGTTGTTGCTCCATTGCTTTGAGTTTCTTGTTCATCGTGGACTTCAACTGCTCTAGATCGTCTTCTCGTGCATCCAACTCCTTCTGGTGCTGTGATTTGAGTGACTGCTGATTCAACTCCAGACGAGTTTTAGACTAGTTAAATTAAAATACGAGATAAGGTAATGTGTTTACTCAAGGTGGACTGGTTTGGCAAGAGGGTGGGATGATATGAACTATACTATACTATACCTGTTGAAGTGTGTCCATCTTGATATTCAATTCATCCACTTCATCTTCTAACTCTTCGATTTTACTCTCAAGGTCTTTCTTCATTCTCTTCAAAGAAGCGATCTACCATAGAAAGATATTTGTTGACATAATGAATAAGTGTGCTTTCATTACACACAATGCTTCATCTACCCCATGGCCACACCCCTTTAACACACCCACTTACCTCTGATTCAGCATCCGAGGACCTGCCTCGCCTGATAAATTCTGCTTCCATTTCGCTCTTCTCCTTTTCCAAGTCTTGGAAAGACTGCTGAAGTTTCTGTTTTGTATGACAATAATTGGGCGTTAATACTTCTTACATAAATACAACTCTTGAAAATAAATCAAATCTTAAAATTATTAAAAATAAATTACTTGCATGATTAAAAAAACTGTTTTATAACATGCTATCCTTAGTATCTATCGTAGCCATTTAATAAACATACTTTGTGTTTCTCCTCCAGATCTGTTTTTTCCACCTCGTATATCTTCTTTTCTCTCTCAAATCGTTCCTTCTCAATCTGTTCTTGCTTTACAAGAGAATTAGCATTGCTAATATCAGAATCAAACCTAACAAGAGAGAAATAAATTTAATTGATAAACGAGACAACTAAAACACCTCATGGCATAAATCATACACATTAATGGGAAGGAAATGTGGGTGTGGCTTAGAAACCATTTATGAGCACCCACTTTCACAGTGCATGCTCATCTACACAAATCACCATATAATAGAGTGCATACATGTACTGTAGTTGTAGTGTGTAGATGCTGGTATTTTCCTCACTTTCTTTGTTTCTTTTCTAGTTCTTCATTACGTGCTTGTTGATTCTCCAACAACAACTTCATGTCGTTCACTTCTGAGCTGTACTTGGAAGCCTTCTTCCTGACTTGGGTCAGGTTTCGTCGCATATCCTCCATTTCGGCATCAGCATCAGCCAACTAAAGGAGAAAGAAACGAATGATGTATAGATAATATTATATCCTGTATTAAAAGATGAAATGATTGATATAAGATACATTACAACTGTAAAGTAAATTCACCCTTTTCTCTAGGCTCTTCTTAATGTGCTGTAGTCTGTCTATTTCATCATCTCTTTCCGTACTCATACGCTGTCTAAGGGCCTCCAGCTCTCTACGAGTCTCCCAGTATTTTTCCAGTACAGCTATATATATATATATGAAGAGAAACAAACACGTTATATTAGTGTAAGGTAATTTAGTTTCAGTCTCACCTTCCGAATCTTCTCCACTTCCTCCATCTCCATTGCCTAAATCTCCTTCAGACTTCTTAATGTTAGCTAGGATAGTGAGCTCAGCCACCTGCCATTGCAGCTTCTCGTTCTGCTGTATCAGTTCTTGTTCGCTAACCTAGAGAACAGGTACAAAATACATACTAGTACAATAATGCATGCACAGCCTGTACATACACTAGATACAAATACAGACAATAACATCTACATGTTTGAGTAGGTACAGAAAAGCTCTTGCAGCTTAGTTACTTTTTCTATATAAATAAGGTGAGCTATTTAACTTACTGTAATGTCCTGGTTCTGTTCTAGTAATTCTCTCTTCTCCAAGTCTTGTTGCTCTAATATATCGCTGGCATGTTGGGCAGTAGCCTAGAGAAAATGATAAAATACAACAGTAATGTAAATGAAACATACTGTAATTTGCTATATTTTTGTTAGCCTAAATTTATTTTTTTTAAATTTTCAGCTGAAAATTTTTATTTTTTGCAAGGCCATTGTCATGTAAACCACAATGGTGATAACAAATTTTCAGTTGAATAATTTTTAGCTATTTCAGCTGATGACGAAAATATTTTCATACGAAAATATTTTCATACGAAAATAAGGCAAATTACGGTAATTATGTGTTACATGAGCTGATATACATGTATGTATACTTGGTTCTAACCTGTGCTTCTTGCAATTGAGCCGTTAGTTCTGCAACCTTGGAATTTAGCCTCAGCTCTGACTCCTTCAGTACATCACGCTCGCTCTCTGTGTTCTCTAGCTTACTCTTCAAGGTTTGTATTTCAGACTGTACATTGCCAACAAAACACACACACAGATAGATAGATATACACAATAGTGAAATTATTGATATTATATAACATGTAACTAACTCACTTGTTTTGCTTTCACTTCTTCTCCAGCTTTCCAAACTTGTAACAGAGGTTTGATCTACACAGACAGACGGATATGAATATAACATACATGTAGTGTCTATGAGCTCTGTGTTGGTAATGATGGCATATTTTTATGCTTAAAATGTAACCAATAGGACCTAAATTACAATGTAAGCTATTCTTATAATGCAGTTTAAAACAAAATTCATTTCGTACCCAAATTTACCAAAATATAAAGTATGACAGTACTAAGTAAGTATAAGTACATAGTAACCAAATTTATTGAATTTGAATAAAATCCGCTATATACATGTACATCCATGTACATGTGATACGTACACGTATATAGTGTATATGTCCCCACTAAAAAACATAACTACATCACAAATGGTATCCCCAGACCAAAATTTTCATCCGGAAAAAATGGTCCTATCTTGAAAATATACAGTATACATGTATCTGTATAACAATAGTGTTATTACATGTACCTTTTGATACATCTTCCACCACATCCAGTTATTAATAACATCAGCTTGAATAACGTTTCTCTGAATAACATGAGCGGCTGAATGCTGTAGCTCAAGCTTATCCCTCAGTAGTCTACCCAAGTAGCCTCTGATATGAGCCTGGAAATTCACCATCATTTCGTGTGTGCGTTCTTCCACCTGTCGCTCTAGTATACTCATGTGACCAGCACGGAAAAACACCTACAGCACAAGAACATTACATTACATACATACATACATACATACATACATACATACATACATACATACATACATACATAC
>JAYJLX010049965.1:0-11717 GCA_036873525.1 Chalinula nematifera | reverse complement strand
GGGTGGTATGTTTATACAGGGACCACTGAACCCAGACAGCTGACGCCTGACCGCACTATCTCCATTTTTTTTTTTTTGTTTTTTTTTTGAAATGTGGCTGGTGCTCCACTAAGTCCAAATGGCATCATTGTAAACTTGAAGAGTCCAAGGGGGCTGGCAAATGCAGTCTTCGGTTGATCGACAGGGGTGACTGGAACTTGCCAATAGCCCTTGGCTAAATCCAAAGTGGTGACATATTGGGCTTATCCTAGATTATCCAGGATATCGCCGATTCTGGGCATAGGGTATGCATCAGCTTGTGTGATTACGTTTAACTTGCTGTAGTCGACATAAATCATCCGTGCTCTCCCATCCTTTTTCTGTACTACAACCATTGAGGAGACCTGCTCGCTTTATGAAGGCTGTATAGTTTCTGCTTCCAGCATCTCCTTCAGCTTTCATTATTTCCTCTTGGTAGGCCCTCGGGACTCGGTAGGGGGGTTGTTGTACAGCACTAGTACCTGAGGGAATGTGGATGCGATGCTGTACACGACTGGTTTGTCCAGGCTTGTCGGAAACAACACTTCCAAATCGGTCTAGCAGTGCCCTCACCTCCTGTCTCTAAGCAGGGGTTAGTTCTGCTCCCAGATTGATCTGCTCATCTCGACCACCTGCCCTCCATTCGGGTACGTGTATGTCCAATTCTTGTTCTGTTTCCTCCTCAGACATTGATTCATCAAGAAGATATCCTTCTTCGTCCTCTGACCTTCTCTCGGTCCACTTTCTTAGCATATTCAGTTCACATGTAGTACTACATTCAGTTTCTTCCTTTCCGGAATCACAATCTCATAGATGACCTTTCCCATGGCTCTTTTCACGAGGTACAGGCCTTGCCATTGTGCTACGAGTTTTTGGGTGGAGGTCGGCAACAGGACGAGTACCTTGTCCCCTGGTTTCAGCTGCATCTCTTGTGCTCTTTTGTCGTATCACTCTTTAGACTTTTCTTGTGCTATCTTCTTGTTCTCCTGTACGATTTCTCTGGACAACTACATTTTCTTTCAACTCGGTGACATACTCCACTCCAGGATACTGCTTTCTTTTTCCCAAGTGGTGGACCATGCCTCTCACAACACATCTAGGGGCAGCAGTTCAAAAGGGCTAAACTTGGTGGTATCTTGAGGAACTTCTCGGTATGCATACAATACATAGGGGAGGAGGTTGTCCCAATTCTTGTATCCATCTGCCAGTACTTTTCAAGTATGGCCTTTAGGGTTCGGTTGAACCTCTTGACGAGTCTGTCAGTTTGAGGGTGGTACGTGGAGGTTTGTATCGGTTTCACCTGAAGGAGTTGGTATATTTCCCTTAACAATTGGGCATTGAAATTTGTCCCTTGATCAATTAAGACCTCCTGGGGTATACCATGTCTCGCAAACAATTGGAGCAGCTCCTCCTCTGCCACAGTGACAGCAGTGATTGGGATGGCCTCAGGATACCAAGTAGCGTAATCGGTGACAACCAGAATGTACTCGTTTCCTTTTTGTGTTTTCGGCAGCTGTCCCACTATATCCATAGTGATCCTTTAAAAAGGCTCACCCATGATGGGTGGAGGAATCAATGGAGCAGGTTGTCCTCTAGCTTTGGTGGTTTTCTGACAGGCCTCACAACTACGTACATACATGTAGCTCGCCACATCCTTCCATAGTTTGGGCCAATAGAATGTACTAAGTGGCCGTTGGGCCGTTTGGTCTCTGGCTAGATGACCTGCAAATGGGAGGGAGTGGGTTGTCTGGAGTGCCTTCCCTCTAGGATCATGGTAGCAACAACTGTCTGTACTTCTTGTTAGTTCCTTTCTGCTGCCATATATAGAAGAGCAAACCATCTTCTACTGCTACCTTTCCAGCCTCCTCATGCTGTTTCCAATCTTGGATTCCTTGGTCTGCTTCCTGTGCTTGTTTCAACTGCTCCCTTGCTGGGTTTGTTGTTTCCTGTGTGGCTTTCTTCGTCTCCGCGGGAGTTCCATTCGGACAGGCTGCTTAAAGGAAATCAGTATGGAAGGGAAAGATATCCCCTATGCTCTGCACTGGTTCTTGAACATTGATAGTCACCTGATCAGTAATCGTGTATGGGCTGCCAGTGCCTCTTCCTCTGGGTGTCCTCCTGCTTGTCTGGAGAGGAATCTCTCCTTCACATGGATGGGTAGCTGGTGCGACAAGTGGATTCCCAGCTCAATGTCTTGTCCGAGTAGGACATCTACAGGCAACGTAATAGACACTGCTACTTCCAGTGTATAGGTTTCTCCATGACTGCCTTGGCAAGAGGCAAGGTCACAGTCTCCCCATTGGCCACTTGTAGATGGATGATCTTTCCCTCTGTTGCTTGACTTTCGTCCGCAAATTTCTGGTGCCCGAGTGTCCTGGAGCACTGAGTATCCAGCTTATAATGACTTCTTGTTGACCCTTTACCTTTCCTACACAGGTATAGGGACCCAGATTGGCACTCTGTACGGAGGTATAGGCGAAAGCTTCTCCTTTGCAATTCCTCATTAGTGGCCTTCTGTCCACACTTGTAACAGGTTTAGTCTCGGCTGTCTTGCTGTCCAGGGATAGCTGACTGCTTCAGGCTTGACTTCTCCGCAGACCGAATTCCATCTTTCCCTTGCTCGGATGGACGGGTGTGGCTGAGAATCCCCACTGATTGACTGGTTCTCTCTCCAGTGAAACAGCTTATACTCTCGCAACCGTTGCGCCAATTCAGCTGTGGTACCCAGATTCTGCTGTATCAGCCACTCCTGGGTGGCCCTCGGTAATACATTCATGAACTGTTCTTTCACCACCTTATCCAGTATGGCTTCCTCTCTCTGTCCCTGCTCTTCATCCCGGTCTCCTGCTGCGGTTATTGGGAGAAGCCATCGACGGGTAAGGATCTTTAAGGCTATCAAAGTGTCTGCCAGGTCAGCCTTCGGGTCATACTTCATTTATTGAAGTTTAACTCTGCTAGCCTCAGGCGTGACCTCGAATCTGGCTAGAATGGCTTCCTTAATGGCCTGGTATCCGTTCCATGAGTCTACCTCAAAGAACACTGCTCTCACCTTGCCTGTAATTACTTCCATGAGCTTCTCTGGCCATGCATCTTCTGAAATACGTTGTATCTCCATGGCCCTCTCAAACGTCGTCAGGAAATCTTTGATATTTTCACCGTCCTTAAGTGGTGAAATCTTCAGCTTAGTTCTTCGTTCCGCCGGGGGATTTTCGGCCTGCCTCTCAACTACTATCTCAAACTGCCTCTGCTGGGTCTTGAGCAATTTGCTTAAAGACCTCGCCAGCTGCTCCATACATGTATGGTATATTGCAAAAAAAAGTTAACGTTTCGTCTTCATTTCATAGCAACGTTCGGCAATGAGACAAAAAACGAAACGTTAAATTTTTTTTGCAATGTACTGTAGCGCTGCTCTCATTTTCGTATGTCGTCTTCTTCTTCTGAATTCATGTACTATGTTTTAGTTGAACGAAAACCAGTAGACTCGCTGGTGTTTCAGACTCGTCTCACTGCTCTTGCTCGGTCGGTTCCAGGTTCAGTTCTCTTGTGTCGTGTTGATGGGCTCTGCTCACAAACTGTTCTTGCAGACTATCCCACCACTGCCACCAAAACTGTTACAGGCTAATAGCGACAAGTATTACCATTATTTCGAGAGCCAAGAATCTGTCCTCTCGAACTCTCCCTGCGATAGGTACATGTCCCCCCTCCCCTACTACTCTAGAAGCTACTACACACCCGACTTCCCTGTCTGATATTAATGGTGCCACGTGTTTTGCCTCACCCCTACATGCCCCATCTCCCACACAGATGCCTGTACGATATGTCCTACCTCTCCCACTGCAGGTACTACATTGTGTTTATTTAATAGTTATGATTTTGTACAGTATAAAGAGTGCAATCATTTTAGTTATCAGGTGTGTGTGTTGTTTTGGTTTGAGAATAAACTGTTTTCCTGGATTGTTCCTACCAAACATTGGGCGTATTCTCTTTAGCTGCATGCAGTTACAACAGATTGGCGACGAGGATAAAAACTCTGGAATACAATGCCTACCCATGGAAAGTTTCAGGAATTTGACCAAGGCATAGAATCATGGAAAACGTACACTGAATGTTTGAAACACTACTTCAATGCAAACGATACACCAGCGGCAAAGAAAAAGAGTATTCCACTTACCGTAATGGGCCCGAGTACATATTCGTTGGCCAAGCGTTTGTCACAACCTGATGATCTACAAACCAAGACGTACGATGCCATAGTGAAGCTACTAGAGGACCATTTCTGCCCCAAACAATCACAGATCGTGCAGCGCTATAAATTTAATACCCGAGTTCGTCAACCAGGAGAGTCCCTGGCTGAATTTGTAGCCCAACTACGAGCAATCGGTTAACACTGCTCTTTTCATGACTTTGAGGAAATGTTATGAGACCGTCTCGTTTGTGGAGTCAATGACCCAGTGATTCAACGCCGACTGTTAAGGGAGCCGAACCTGACCTTTAAAAAAGCATACGACATCCATTGTTATGGAGTCAGCAGCAAAAGATATACACGACATCCAATGACCTATGTCTACAATCAGCCAAAAACCATTACCTGTCCAATACGTTACCGAACAAGCGACTTCGCAACAGAAACCGTGCTACCGTTGTGGAAACAAGCCGCATACCACTCGAACATGTCGATTCAAGGATGCTGTTTGCAACTATTGTATCATCTTGTAAGGTGTGCTTATCTAAACAGAAGAGACAGAGTTCCAGTCAAAGCAGAGACAGCTCCCATAAGAATACCCCTCCCAAGCCCCACTCTGTCAAAACAGTTGAAGCGGAGGTGCAGCTGGATCTGGCCACAGAGCCTGATAGGAAGACCTATACTGTATATTCACTCAACAACAACCCTCCCATCCAAACAACAGTTCAAGTAAACAACCACAGTTTGGTAATGGAAGTGGACACAGGGGCATCCCTATCTATTATAAGTGAACATACCTATTCTTTTCAATTCGCAAAATCCACCCTCCATCCAGCCAATAACATTTGCCTACTGACATACAACAAGGAACCCTTAACAGTCTTAGGTGAAGTTCAAGTTACGGTTCAAACCGGATGTGAAATGACAACCCTACCCTTAATTGTTGTACAAGGAAATGTACCCAGTTTATTAGGCAGGAACTGGTTAAAGCACATTCAAGTGGACTGGAAACATATCTGCCATGTCAGGGTAAAACCAGACCTGCAAGGCCTTATTCAGAAACACCCTCAACCGCAACTAGGCCGACTGAGATCGCATACCGTCTCGATTCCCGTGGATACCAGTTGTCAACGTCGATCCTTCAAAGCTCGTTCGGTTTCTCTTTTCCTCAAAGAAAAGGTGGAGGAAGAGTTGCAACGACTTTGTAAGCAATGCATCATCTCACTGGTAACAGATTGAAAATGGGCAACACCAATTGTCCCAGTTTTCAAACCAGATGGACAAGTCCGAATCTGTGGAGACTACAAAATAACTGTCAACCCGAACATCAAGCCTGATGTGTATCCTCTTCCTCTTGTGGAAGAATTATTTGCAAAATTGTCAGGTGGAACTATTTTCACCACGCTTGATTTAGCAAACGCCTACCAACAGCTAGAGCTGGATGAAACATCAAAGGAATTGACGACTATCGTAACACACAAAGGATTATTTCAGTACAACTGCTTACCTTTTGGTATTTCGGCAGCCCCCGCCATTTTTCAAAGGACCCTTGAAACACTACTGGCAGGTATTCCGAATGTATGTATTTATTTGGATGATATTCCCGTTTCAAGTCGGAATCCAGAGGAGCACTACGATACACTATCTCAAGTGTTTGCCAAGCTGGAGGAAGCAAGACTGACCCTCAAAGAATCCAAATGTGGTTTTGGGTTGGAACGCATTTCCTATTAGGGACACATAATCGACAAGGAAGGGTTGCATCCTGCTCCAGAGAAGGTGGAGGCAGTCTCCAAAGCCCTGAAACCCAGAAATTTTAAAGAGCTCAGGGCCTTCTTGGGACTCTTAAACTATTACCACAAATTTTTACCGAATTTATCATCCCTACTCTCTCCATTATATAGTCTGCTACAGCTGAAGAGAAGTGGAAATGGGACACAATTCATGATGTAACGTTCGAAAAGGCCCAAAACCTTTTATAGTCATCCACCTTATTGGTGCATTTTGACCCCTGTAAGGAAATTGTCGTGATAGCAGATGCCTCTCCCTATGGGCTGGGTGCTGTTCTAAGCCATCGACTAACCGACGATATCGAAAAACCGATTATGTTCGCATCATGAACACTTTCCCCTTCGGAAAAAAACTACTCACAAATCAAGAAGGAAGCCCTGGCAATTATATTTGCGGTGACCAAATTCCACCAATATCTACACGGTCAGTTTTTCAAGATCCAGTCTGATCACAAGCCACTGGTTTTCCTACTCAGTGAATCCAAGCAGATACCAACCATGGCTTCAGCAAGAATTCAACGGTGGTCTCTCATTTTAGGATCCTACAATTATACGATCATGTATCGACCCGGACCACAGATTCCCCGCGCAGATGCATTTAGTCGGCTTTCATTACCAGACAAGCCTCAGACGCTACAGGAGCAAGGAGAATTGGTGAATTTAGTTGATTAACTGTCAACCACCATGGTAACGGCCAAGCACATTAAACGTTGGACAGAGCAGGATCCACTCTTATCTCGAGTACGTAGACTGGTATCTGTTGGTTGGAGCATACAAACTCCAGACCCATCTCTGGCCCCATTCTACCACAGACGACATGAACTGAGTACTCTGGATGGATGTGTGTTGTGGGGATCAAGAGTGGAGATACCGAAGGAAGGATAGGGTATCCTCTTACAGCAACTCCATGAGTGCCACCCAGGGACAAATCAAATGAAAAGCCTGGCTACAGCGTATGTATGGTGGCCCAAAATCGATTTAGATATTGATATCATTGTTAAAACGTGTCATATTTGCCAAGTAAACAGACCTATGCCACCCTGAGCTCCAATTCATCCCTGGGAATATTTGAAACGTCCTTGGCAACGTATTCATATAGATCATGTGGGACTGTTCCTCGGATATACGTTTTTGATCATAGTAGACGTTCATTCCAAATGGATTGAGGCTTGAATAGTACCATCCACATCCACAGAGGCGACAATCATAGCCCTTCGTTTGCTGTTTGCAACCCATGGTATTCCAGAACACATAGTCTCAGATAACAGGACCGGATTTATAAGCCACGAATTTCAAACCTTCACTCAACTAAATGGAATCCACCACACTAGTACATCACCATATCACCCGTCATCAAATGGCTAGGCGGAACGAGCTGTACAAACCGTTAAACAAGGGCTACTCAAACAAGAGGGACCGATACAACGTCGTTTGGACAGATTTCTCTTGCAGTATCGTATCACTCCGCAGACCCAACTAACTGTTCATCTTCGGAACTCCTGATGGGGACGAGGATAAGGACAAGATTAGATCGGGTATACCCAGACACTATGGAGAGGGTTACGCGAAAACAAGAGGAACTACGCGGTAAACAGAAGTCGAGCAGGTCCTATAATAGTGGTGAACAGGTATATGTACAGGACTTTTCAACAAACCATAAGTTGATTCCTGCTACCGTACGAAGCAGGAGAGGATCAGTATTCTATGAACTAGAAACAGAATGTGGTAAAGAAGTGCGTCGCATGTAAACCAAATGCGACTTCGACATCCACAAGCAGAAAGTGAACCATTGAGTGGGTTTGATAGTAGATGATGGTCCTTTATGGCCGATATCGGCATCCGGACAAGTGCCAGAGGTACAAAAAACTGATTCTCCACCATTCCGAAGATCCCTCGAGAGTGCTGTCAAGTTGATCGAGAGACCCCCCCCCCCCCCCCAATATTGTGTTTATTTAATAGTTATAATTTTGTACAGTAAAAAGAGTGCAATCATTTTAGTTATCAGGTGTGTGTGTTGTTTTGGTTTGAGAATAAATTGTTTTCCTGGATTGTTCCTACCAAACATTGGGCGTATTCTCTTTAGCTGCGTGCAGTTACAACATACATGTATATGCCCCGTCTCCTCACTGGGCATGACAGGCGACAGTACCACGTATCCTACCGCTATTACACAGCCCGTTTCTCCTACTACTGCAAGCCCCACCTCTTGTCCTTCCTCTGTCCCACAGATGCAATATTGCTATTGTCAAAAGGCTGAAGTTGATGATATGCTTTCGAGTGATATGGTTGGATGCGATAATGAAAAGTGCAAATATCAGTGGTTCCATTTGAAGTGCCTGAATGTAAAAGCTTTTCCATGTGGATCAAAATGGTTTTGCCCAGACTGTCGACCTACTATTAGCCAAAGGAAGAGACACTGGCATGTATAATTCCCAATACTCAGTGAACTATATACATCTATAATTTGACTTTTACAAAAATAAAGTGTATATATGGCTTAATCAAAAGGTATAACTGAATCACATAGGTTACACAAACAACAGCATACAGTAACTGCCATATCAATGACAGGAGGTAAATGAAAGCACTAAAGTGCTGAACCCTCGCGGATATGCATGTATACTCACTTCATTTAAAATAAATGAAATTTAACAAAATAGCTTTTTCACACCAGGAAACACATCACACCGTTCTTCACAGTCTGACACATATACACACACACCAAGCCAACACAGCACATATACATACTTCAATAATAATTCTTCACAGTTCACACTTAAAACAACCAAATGGACTTACAAGCATGTAGTAAACTTGTAGAGCAGACTATCAAGTTTTACATAGTAGCTTAACTTGACACATGGCCAGATAGTTGTGTCCTCAGTCTTGCTAAACTCCAGTTTCACTTTAAAAACTCCCAATTGCTAGAAAATACTCAAGCAGATGATGAAGTTGGTCTTTCAAAGAAAAATCTAAGACTAGGGCCTCGAGCAAACTTTAAACACAGCCATCCAACCAAGCATCCAAAGAAGCCATGATAAATAAAATTGAAGTAGGCGTGACTAACAAATTACAACATGTACGTGCTCAGATCAGGGGCGCGGTCCAAAAAATGGCGACCAGCATAACTATCGATCAAAATACTGGAGGATCTTTGTCTTAATCTTTGCTATTTTTTTCAAAAAATCCTTTAAATCGTGGAATTACCGACACCAAGCGCCTTCATTGGAGTGTGAGTGAAGTTCTACCATTAAGTATTCACGGAGATTACATGGTAACACACAGACAGACAGACAGACAGACACACACACACAAACCAACTACTATAACCTCTGCCCACGCTCGGGTTAATGATGTTTAGCAATTAAATAGTCAATAGGTTGAGTATCATTGAGAAATAGGTATTTCTTTTTGATGCTTACAATTACCCTCCCAACATGAATACGCACATTGGCTATACCCCGTTAGCTGCTTCTTCCCCCTTGTGAAATTGGGTATTTGCATAGTAGTGCAGTATATACCGATCGAGCCTTTGGTATCAAAACCACAATCAGCTAAGATCGTATCACCTGGTAGTAGAATACCACAGTTTTCAGTTATGTACTTGTCGCTAGCCCTACCACCCCATTCACATGAAATGTAGCTTACACTCCCTTGGGGTGTTATACCAATCAGATATTTAGCGGTATTATGGTTCTTACAGTGGGAATACGTCTGAGCCCTGGCCATTAAATCTGATGGTCTGTCGATGAATATTTCAAAGCAATCGATGATGACGGCACATTTTGGACAATGCTTTCTAAAATCGACAGGAAGTGTCTCTCTGAGCGTTTCCCTTTCAGGCCATAAAATCAGAAATTTCAATTTCTCATACAAAACATACAATACATCACGAATATTCTAGACACTGTGGATGGATGAACATTGAAACAATATGCAAGGTCTTGACTGGAGAGCGATAATCGCAACCTTACTAAATTAAGGATTAACTGTTCAAATGGTGGCAAAGCTGTGTGACCTTGATCAGATATGGCAGACTTTAAAAAGCAAAAAAATAGAGTTCAGTAAAGGCCAACCAGTCAATCCAGTGTAGTATCGAACTCTATCATCCCTGTTGATGAAGAACTACTTGGAGAGAAGTACTTTGTCTAGCCTATACTTGGAGAGAAGTACTTCGTCTAGCCTATTTTGAAGAGATGAGGCTTCATGTTTTTAAATCTGCATTCTCCTTAATCAACTCTGCATTATTTTTACTCAACTCTTCATTCTTCTTCCTTAGCTCAGTGACTTCTTTATTGAATAGAACCAGGGAAGTATTAGCAACTTTAAGCATATCTACGCAAAATGCAAAAGCCATTTGCAGGGAACATTCATAATCAGCTGCTGGCCCATTAGGACTAGCGGATCTTTCAATATTGTCCGACTCATTGTCATCCGTACGCCTTCTTTTAGCTTCTCTAGCCTTCATTCTATCATATCGAGTAGTTGATTGAACTGATCCTGCATTGCTGACTGCAGTGGATTGGGCAGACCCTTCAGCATTGCTAACAGGGGATGCAGCTGACTCTGGAGTTACATTGTAAGTGCAGTGAAGGAGCCCAGTCTTGATTCAAGTTGTCATACAGCTCACTTGGTTTACCTACAGTTCTGATTGTTGTTTATAATTATACATTACTATAGTTTACTAAATGTACCTGTGACAAAATGCTTGGAGCAAACGCGAAAGTTGTGGTAATTATCTGGAGTTATATCAGCCCTGCCTAGGCGTGACAACCACAGTAACTGCCTTGCTTTACTCAACTCGAGTGTTCTTGGTCCTTAATTGGTGGGATATTATGGAAGGTAAGCGATAAAATTGGACAGACGAAGAACTGCCTTTTTTTACGATCACTTCTCAAGGAACACCCAAAGACGGCACAGATCACCATTGCTATAAAAAAAACAGTCCAACTGGCAACTGCAACTGTTTTACTAGACTAGACTGTGTGATCTTATAATTATCTATGTATAATTGAGCATGCAAAATTAACATGGGTGGTTCACCAACATGGCCGACAGGATATTAAAATTATCGCGTGACGTCACCGTGCAATCGGTCTATAGGAGCTTCTATTGCGATTTCATAAACTCTCTCATTTTGGAATACTGTTTTAATATACGCAATGCAGAATAATATGAGAAGATAAATGGTGTAAGTATTTAGCGGAATTGAGTTTGTTTAATTGGTATAAACAGAACTATTATTCTCCTAGTCGTGCAATGAAAAGTGGGGCACCAACATGGCCGCCCTAGTTATTAAATACATGTTTGTGACATCACGTGCAAACTGTCTACAGTAGCAGACAAAAAAAAGTTGACCTCTGGTACCCTAACTATGTACCCTAACTACCTTTATACTATTGTTATGTTTCATTGCTGTTTGTATTCAGCTGTCATAACTTAGTGTTATAACCTTTATCTGCCAATGCACTATAACTATAAAGAAAACTATGATAGCTGAATATAACATAGTATCATGAGGGGACTATAATATAAACATAGTAGGTCGTTTTGCAGTACGCAACTTCAACTTTTTTTTGGCTGCTACTATATATATATACTATATATACAGTATACCTATAGAAAAAGGTTAAGTAGGGAAGAGTAGGCGCAATGTAGTTAGCACCATACTACTTAAGTACTTTAAGGGTAGATAATGAGTAGAGTACAGTAGTGCTTAAAGTAGAGTA
>JAYJLX010049943.1:0-11723 GCA_036873525.1 Chalinula nematifera | reverse complement strand
CATTATCTACCATTAAAGTACTTAAGTAGTATGGTGCTAACTACTTTGCGCCTACTCTTCCCTACTTAACCTTTTTTATAGGTATACTGTAATTTTTTGTAGTGCTGACGATAGTTCAACTATCACTATCATGATCAATAGTAGGAAAAATATCGCGATATGAATAGTATTGCGATTGTTGACGTTATTAATTGAATAATAAACATTATGACTTTAAATAGAAATAAATGGTTACTTATAATTTTAAAAAAACTTATTGAAGGTTTTCTGCCAAGAAAACAAGCATGTTCACTGATGAAGGGTCCAAACAGGCCATTTACTTGTTCACTATATGTCCAGCTGAGCTAAATACACGTTCAGAAGGAACACTGGTTGCCGGTATACATAGATATTTGCGAGCAAGGTGTACTAGATGAGGATATCTACTGGCATTAGCCTTCCACCATTTCAATGGATCACCTGCATAGTTGGGCTCTGCTGTGTATCGAGATATTTCTGCCTCAACTCTTTCTCGTACAGTGAGACTACTAGATTGTTCAACATTGGAATACTGTGAGTCATCTTGTGCAGAGTTTATGATGTCATCGATTAAATTCATTAATTGATGTTCACCCTTTCTTCTTTTTTTAGGTGGTTCCTGTGTTGTATTTGCAGGTGACTCAAGGTTAGTTTCGCGAACGGTAGAATCAAGTACACGAACTGTGTTGCTTTCTATAGCCTGTATTACCTCTGTTCTCTTACTTGCAGAAAGAAAAGGAAGACTTTTCATTCGTGGATCAAGGAAAGCTGCTTGACTAAGCAGTAGCATAGTATCTTCTGTATACCGTTTCTGTAAATCTGTGAGCATTTCGTGCTTCATTCGTTTCCCCAATCATGTGTCATTTGACGTTTCAACTAGATGCGATGTCATCAACTTGTAAAGAATTGGTCGTACTGTAGATATCGTGACCCATTGTTCAGCTCCAATGGCTTCAGTAATCGTCACAAGAGGCTTCATGATGTTCACATATGTCTCCATAGAAGAAAACTCATTATCAGATGGCATCAGGTCAGTTTTCTTTAGTTCTAAAAGTGTTGCACACACAGGTTGCTGTTGCTCGATAACTCTTGAAACCATATAATAAGCAGAATTCCCCTGAATGAGGATGTGAGTTGGGTGCGATAAGCTTTCCTGCTTTTGCTTCAGTAAGTATGACGACTTTGATGAGTGATTAAAATGAGATACTAAGTGACGACATCTTGCAAGAGCCTTGAAAACATCTGAAATGGAACATGCCTTTTCAACAGCCAAATTAAGACAATGGCTTATACAAGGAACCCGTGCTTGACCCATCAAATCTATGGCATTAGCAACATTCACTCCATTATCCATTGTGAATGCCGAGAGGCCATCTATTGGAAGATTCCACTCTTGAAGCATTGATTTCAGCTCATCGGCGATGTTGCTACATGTGTGGGATTCAGGAAACTCCTTAACAGCCAAGAGATTATTGCACAATGAAAATTCATTGTCCAGGTAATGTGCTGTTAGGCTGATATAAGCATGCCGAGCTCTAGATGTCCACATGTCGGTGGTACAGGTATAAGAAGTGATAGGATTGAGAAACTTTTTAACACGATCTGTTTCAGCTTGATAAAGTTGTGGAAGGTAGTTAGTTGACACTGTTTTTCTATTAGGAGGGATGTAATGAGGTTCAAATTTTTTAAGCATTGTACGAAACCCTGTGTCATTAACAGTATCAGTGGGTGCATGTCCTTAGCTAGGAAATAGCACACAGACTGAGTGAGTTCATTCCACCTAGGCGATGATTTTTCCAAAGGTGTTGCTTTATGAAACAACCATCAACAGCTGTTTGCTTATTTGTGTTGCTTGATTGATCTGTTTTTTCCTTAGGTTGCTCCAGTAGAAGAAATTGTGGCCGATGGCTGAGCTGAAGATGGTAATGAAGATTGGTAGTATTGCCAGCATACTTCAACACTTTAGGACAAAGTTTACAGTGTACACTAGTCCTCTTCTTTTTATCAGGCTCAATGAATTTGCCTATAGTGATGACATATAATATATTATATACTACAGTACATGCACTTACCATTTACAGCAGGGAAGCCAAAATGCTTCCACACATCACTTTTTGCTCCAGGGAGTGGTAAATATTATTTATTGGGTGGTGGCTCTGATAACGAAGAACTACAACTACTAGGAGAAGCCATCGTGCTATCCAAACAACCAGGAACTTAAAGAAACTTTAAATAAACACAGCTGCAATCACTTACGTTGCTTATTTAACCTTATCACATGTTTTCAGTACTGCGCATACATATAAAAACCACGTGGTGATCGATTAATTAAAATCATGCAATCGTGATAGTGATTGTTTAATCATATCGCGATCATCACATATATTGATACTATCGCTCAGCACTAATTTTTTGGTGAAGTTTTTGATTTATAACATTCATTACAAAGTTAACTTACCCAATTTTTTTGGAAGTAAAACTACTTCATTTTTGTAAAAACCTGTAGGAGCCTTGTATAATTCCATTAATGCAAGTGACTAGAAGTAAATGAAAAAAGTCATAAGTAAAAAAAAATATAAATTATACAAATATATACAGTAGCCCTCAAGGAAAGGAATTGATGTCACTATTCATTTGGTTTTTCTAACACTATGAACCAGTGATACTACAGTTACATATACCTTTCATTCAGTTTTATCACTCAGGTGTCGTATCTTAGCGTTATACTGTTATTTTTTATCAATACCATAACTGCACAATTAAGAGTTACAGCAGCTGAATATAATACAGTAAAAACGACCATTCCATACAACAATAGGCTACCGTAGAAATTCGAATATAGGCGCAGGTGCTTGTATTCCCACAGGAAGAAAATATGCGCTTGTAAGCGGAGGGAGCTTATATTTGAGTTAATTTTACCATGGATTTTACAAATCGTTAACGCGCGTTCGTTTTTAATTGTAATGGGCGTGGCCGAATGCAGTACATACGTGCACGCGAAATTGCATGAACGCACATGGTGAAGCATAAGCATATCAGTCGAGATATGGCTGAGTTTTCTTATTGTTTCTCAAGTGTAATCAGAGGGCATCATGTGTATAAAGCTGCGTGGACACCTATTGAGGGAGAACTACTGGATCTGATGCCGGAAACTGGGAATGAGAATGATAGATACCCTATTTGAATTCGTAAAGACTCAATGATTGTTCGCCATGTTCCCAAAGAGTTTTAAGGACATTTTACTACTTCATTCAACATAATGGAACGATACAAGCCGAAGTGACAGGGCACAGAAAACGTCATAAAGGCTTGGAGGTTCCTTGTGACTATATTCCGACAGGAAAACCACGTCATATTCAACAAGCAAAGGCAACAGTGACAAAAAAGTTAAAACATTAACCCAAAAATTGATTAAACTGTTATAATGTATAATAATTACTGGTATTGTACAATGCATTAATGATTGTTTGTTCGTTTAATTTGAATACAATTATACAATGTATATATGCGTGATAATATGGTCAATCTTCATCATCACTTGTGTCAGTTAGGCTTTCAAAAGGGTCTTCTAAGTTAAGTTCAAAGTCTTCTGAACCATCACTAGCAATAGAAATACTGCATTTCTTGAATGATTGCACTATGGTGTCCTTATTGTGCCGTACTAATTCCTCCCATGCCTGTCCAATCCACTTTATCAGTAGTATTCATCGCTCTCCGGCGTTGATTTTGCCATTTAAGTACTGGTCAAGATTATCATGAAGGTGTTGTGAAGCAGCTGCATCAATCTTTACTTTAAAAGGAGCATTGATGGAAACATCAAGTGGCTGTACAATCCCAGTACACCCAGGTGGTACGAAAATTGGAACTGTACCACACTGTTGAAGTAAGGACTTAATATGGTCAGTTTTTTGGGCTCTATGTACATCCAGCACAAGACTCTCTTCCCTAATATTAGGCTTCCAGCTGTTAACAATCCACTGCTCCATTATCTTCTCATCACACCAGGCATTAGATTGAAAGGATACCGTGACCCGTTTATCATGCCTAACTCTCTCCTGCAAAGGTATTCTCTTCCCTTGCCCTCGAAAAATAACGAAGGGTTTGATCAACTCTAGGTTCACCATCTGCAAAAATTGTCAATTGTATGGTACACTGTCGTTTGTCAAGACCTGATGAACCTCCAGCAACCCATACAGTAGAAAAGTTTGTTGTTTCAGAAGTTCTTCCTTGGTTGAAAGCAAATGGTAAGGGTGTCTGGTCAACATTAGCAATATGACAGAGTTGAAATCTGTCTTCTTCAGGCCCTTCTAGGTTGTTACTAGGGTGTTGAGCATGACGAACCTCATTATGAAACTTGTGAATCGCTTCTGTCTTCTCACACAGCTGTTTCTGGGCTACATTTGTTGGATGTCTCAGACTTATGTTGTATCTCTTCTTGAACAGATGAAACCATCCATTTGCGAATTTAAAACCCGATTCATTATCACCTCGTACACCTCTCCTCCTAAGTTCTCTGAACTCTTGATGAAGCTGTTCCTCCAGTTTGGGAAATTCGCCACTTCGCTGGTATCTCACGCGACTATAATATTACAAAAAAAAAAACAAACAAAAAAAAAATATGGTGTATATATCTGTATGCCAGTATTCTATAAGCATAAGTTACCGAGATCCTGTCTTGCTTTGGCGAATCTTTTCTTCATCCTTGAGCCACCTCAGTACGTTCTTCGAATTGATGCTAAAGTGTTGACATGTTTTGTAGAGATGTTTTTCATTTTCTTTGTAGAAATCGATCACTTTCAATTTCTCCTCCCTTCTATGGTTCTTCCTTGCTACCCTTGTCTATGGATCAAGGACAGCTGGAGCAAACTTTAAAGTAGTTTGAGTCGCCATTAGACAATCTTCATCACGAACGTCGGCCGTCGCTCACACGTGGCATAAAACATTAATATTTTTTTATTAACTGCCCTTAATATCGAGGTACGCCTATATTCGAGTATCAAGCACAACAAGATGATGAGCGCTTATAAATAAACATACACTTATACTCGAGTCCCGCCTATATTCGAGATTCTACGGTATGTCAACTTTTTTTTTTTTTGAGGGGTAATGTAAAACATAAATCATAAAGGGTTAGCATAAATAACGAAATGTAGGCTTATGGTAGTAAATACAAATAAAAACTTTGCTTAGGACAAAATGATAATGATCCTAGCTTACATACATGAATTAGAATACAGTAGTGCAAAGTAGTACATGTACAATCACTGCATGCTATCATTGTTTCCTGTAACAAAGATTTTTTGTTCACTACTATACATTATAAATGTAATGCTTGTGCAATGACAGTTATTGCATGAGAAGAGTGCAAACTGTTGAACATGAGTTTGCCGTTTTGTAGAAGGCTAAAGCATTTTGTTAAAACATTGAATAGGTAACCTGCTTTGACAATGCCTGAATTCTGTTGCAAAAACTGAAATTTAGTTATAATCAAGGAATGTGAGGCATGCTTGTAAAATTAATGGAGGAATTATTTAAATGGTGAGGGACCTTTAACAGACTTAAGTGCGAATGCCCTCAGAATAGGCTTACAAAACATGCTCTACTAGCTAAGAAAGGTTTGTTCAAGTAAGATATCAAGCCTTTGAAGCAGTCACCGGACGAACCAGAAGATTCAAATCAACAGAGACTTACCATTGAAAAAATACAAACTATTTTCACTTTTTAATGCAGCTAACAAAATAATTCTGTGATTCGTAAGTCTGCTGTTATGAAACTGCAAAATCGGCCTCCATTTTATCAATTTGGCTGTAAGTGGGCATGGCTTTTGGGCTTAACATACCCATGCATCAGAGTACTGAAGAAAGTTGTAAAGTGGCTCAAAATTCATAATAGCACTTCTTCCAAAATTAACTTTTGACTGGCTTTTAGAATGCATAAAAAAACCCATGGTTCATCACTGATTACTAACTTCAACCACTCCATTCTTCTACAGTAGTTGTCAAAAAAAACCCAAAAAAACTTAATGTTTCATTCTACTAAAGGATCCGTTTTGTTGTAGAAAAAAATGATCAAAACATTGTCATTGTTCTCTGCTGTGCTTTACTCAGCTGTCATAACTTTTTGTTAAAACCTTTATCTATGTATATAGATTAGTTCAACAAAAAATTATGACAGCTGAGAGTATGACATAGTGGAGAACAATGACAATGTTTTGATCGTTTTTTTTGCAACGATTGGTAGAACAAAACGTTAAGTTTTTTTTGACATCTACTGTAGGTGTTCAAATGGAATTTTTTTTTGTACTGCAGCTCGTTTAAAAACCGTTTCCAGGTCTATACAATAATTATAAAATTTTTTTTTAGCAACAAAAATTTACTTTTCAAAACTGGTCACACATACATTGTACAGTACAAATAGATTTCAATGTACAGGAGCTCTGCACTATTAGACCAACCATAACAAGGTAGTACTCATGAGGCCAGTAACAGAGGGGATGTTTAGCTGGGCTTTGTTGGTATCTGAAAGTGCATTGGTCATATCAGAATGAGTCAGGATTTTTTTTTTGTGGGGAGGGGAGTGTGGCAGTTTAAAAAAGTATCACTAATAAGCTTGAATGCACAATCTGACTTCAAAAACGTGAAAAGCTCTAAAACCTGTTTTGGAATGCATCTTTACAATTTGCAAAACAATATTTTTTTCGAAGTCATACTGGGATTAAAAAAAATTTGATTTTTTTCTTATCACTGGCATTTACAGTATGTAGCAATTTTTTCAGGAAACGAAAGTCTTATGGCACACCAAAAGAAGTGCCAGAATCTGAAAACAAACTAGTAGCCATAAACGGATCACACTTAAGCAAGGAGGCCATAAATTTGCCATCGAAAAAAACATGAATCACATAAAGGGGTGTGTTTTTTTCAATTAACCCTTTAACATCCATAGACATCTAAAGATGCCATAAACCCCGCCCACAACTTTTGAGTCCATAACTCAGTAGAAAAGGTATGTAAGAGCCTGCCATTTTGCATTTGCAAAAACTGCTAGTTCACTAAAAAAGTGACCACTTTTTGCGCCACCTCCCCCACACAACTGTGCATACGGGGGGGTTTCTAAGGAAGGGTTGGCCCCACTTAAGGTGGGGTTCAACCTCACCACTTTCTGGGATTTTTGAGTTTGAGAGGTGGTCTGAGACGCAATCTGAGCACCTACCGGAGCCATGGGTACAATTTTGAATGGTTAGACGGAGGATTGAGTGTGGTTGGTAAGGGGGTAGGGCTGAAAATGAAAGAAGCTGGTGTGAAATCGGTGGTTACACCGAGCATCTGGTCACCCCGTTTCCATGACAACAGCGAGATTGCACAATTTTCTGTCACTGATTGAAAGCACTGGACATGCTAACAATGACTACCGAGTTTGCTTGTAGTCAGTCTCACTGTACGGTCGGCATTACGTTATAATAATGCCGAGTCAGCAAAACTTTACAGGCCAAAGATTAATTTAGTTACTAAAGGGTTAACTAATCTACAATAACTAGTATTCATAGTACAATGTTGTAGCTCAACATCAAATAAATGGATTATCAGCAGGATGAACCAGACTATATCAATCCACACAAGTACCGTATAGGGCATATTGTTCGTGGGACGTAAATTTCGCTAATTTCGCGGTTTTTGTAAATTCGTGAACTATAAACCCATGAAATTGTAATAGTACCATGACCGTGTGTTTACTTCACGTGATTCGTGAAGGTTAAATCCGTGAATGTGCATTTTCACCATTTTCGCGAAATTTGCGTGCCTCAAAATATATGCCTTATACGGTAACTCAAGTCCTGGGTCAAGCTGAGACAGCTGCTGATACATGTTATCAGTAGTTGACAATGATGTTCAATCAACCGTGCAGCTAATTACAAGCCAAATTGTTTACAAGCTGCTGTGATGTTCATTGACGCACGTATTATTACAATACAATTTATACAGTCATGTGAGCTTTTTCAATTGATTTACATCATCATTCGTTGTTGTTATTTGTAAGCAGTAATGGCGGAGAGTGCTTCTTCTTTGAGCTAAAGTCCGGTGATGTGCCACTATGGTACTGGAGACGCCACCAGGTTAGAAAAGTGTCTTAAGGTGTAATCTAACTTCTATTAATCCCCTGTAAAGAAACTATGCTTGTTCGCCGAGTACTTGACTTCTTTGTACCTCAAAATGGCGGCAGAACACCCACAAATTGCTGATCTCTCCATAACCTTACAGCGAATCGTTACGGGGGTTTTATAGCATGTATACCTTGAGTTCAGACGTAGATAATGCAGATTTCAGAGCTGTAGCATAAGGGGTACATCACCAGACTTTTCGTATAAGGTACGGAAAGTATCAACGGAAAGTGGTACTGATCTCGCCCGTCTTTATCATTTTGCAGCATTTCAGGGTTTAGCATCTTTAGCAATGGATAGTTTTACTTCATGCAACTTATTTAAGCTTCAAGTGTTGCTTTAAACTAGAGTTATGATCAAGTAAAGTGTTGCCATGTTTGCGGCTGTAAAAACCTGACCCATGACTTAAGTCACCTGTGCATGTGCCTGCCAATGGCTTCTGGGGTGGAATGTATGAGAGAACCTACTACTGTATTTGGATGATGGTCATCTTCCATGAACAGGAAGCATGAAAGGGAGAAGAAACGAAAGCACAAATAGAGGATTATAGAAGTTGAGCATTGACCCTTCACTCTCCTACACAGGTAGATTAAGTCCTGGGTCAGGTTGAGACAGCTGCTAAAACATGTTATGAGTAGTAGACAATGATGTTCAGTCAACGGTACAGCTAAATACAAGCTAAATTGTTTACAAGCTGCTGTGATGGTCATTGATGCACGTATTATTACAATACAATTTATACAGTCACGTGAGCTTTTTCAATTGCTTTATGTCATCATTTGTAGTTGTTTATTTCGAGCAGCAATGGCAAAGAGTGCTTCTTCTTTGAGCTAAAGTCCGGAGATGTTCCACTATGATACTGCAGACGACACCCGGTTAGAAAAGTGTCTTAAGGTGTAATCTAACTTCTATTGATCCCCCGTAAAGAAACTGTAACTGTTCGCTGAGTACTTCGCTTCTTTGTACCTCAAAATGGCAGCAAAAAAGCCCACAAATTTCTTATCTCTTTAAAACCTTAAAGCCAATCGTTACGAGGGATTAATAGGATGTAAAGCTCGACATAAGACATTGCAAAACCAGATGTTATACCTGTAGCATAACGGGAACAGCTCCAGACTTTTCGTCAAAGGTCTGGGAAGTACCGATGGAAAGCGGTACTGGTCTCCTTCGTTTCTGTATTTAGCATATTTAGGAAATGATACATGTAGCTCTACATTATGCAACTTGTTTAGGCTTCAAATGTTGTTTAAAACTGGAGTTATGATGAACTAAAAAGTAGCCATTTTTTTGGCTGTTGAGCTTGACCCAGGACTTGATTAGCCTGCTGTGCAGTCTTTCTGCCTCAAGTGGGATCAATGTTTAAATTTCGTTTAAAGAAAATTTCTGTCTTTACGACTTATGAAATTTCTGTCTTTATGACTTAAGCAAATCCCTGATCCAAGGAATGTGTTGGAATGCGTTGGAAACCAAGTATTTTAATTTAGTTTTGTTTTTCTAGAAACACCCTTACTACACATGTTGTATAAATTACATACTGACTATGCAAGGTTGTTAGGCACCCCATATTAATGCTAGTGTGAGGCTTACCTAATAGATGTACATTGCCTAAAAAGCAAAACTTTCTCATAAAGTACATGAAAAACCCCATATATTTTTTTTTATATTAATTTTAGCGAACTTTGCTGCTACGAAAATATTTCTTAAGGCAGCCAAAGGTTGTCTATTTTTTTTCGGTTTGAATTTATATGTGTGAAGTATACGAAGATATGTAGTAGTGTAGAACCATGAAAGATAGCTTTATTATCAATAATATTTAAATATATTTACGTCTACAATTTATATAATATAATCATTATTGTACATGTCTTACTACATGTACATAATAACTAACGCCTAGTTCACAATATGACGCTAGAATGTTACGCAAGACGCTGGAATGGAAATTTGTTCTAATCTGCCATCTCGTCTGCGTCAAGATTATGGAAAATATCCGGAAATTTCCAGTGCGTTCAATATTGTGAACTAGGCTTAATACTTCAACATGTATCTGGAATCACACCTGGGTTGCAGAGGTAATTGAAAAAACTAATGAAGGAACTTTGGAGCACACCTGGTTGAGAAGTTTACCCTACATATATTATAGTGAAAAACCAGTTAAAAAATATAGTACAAATATTAAACTTTAAACTGTTGATTACCTCAGCCAGCAGTACAATCCGCTTTTCATCCGGCCACACAATATGCGTTACATGTGGTCTAATTTTTTCTTTTTTTAAATCATCCAAACTTGCTGTGTCAATTTCATGAATTGAATGCCCCATATTAGCTACAATGCAGCCATCTTTCATTTTATTCATGTGATCTCTGTTGACAACATGTTTGTTTCCTGGTATGAACATATATAATACATAAAATCGCTATATCATCCACCAGTTGTCGTACCACTTGCTGTAATTACTATATCCAGATTACTAACAACTTCCTCTAAACGCACAACACGAAACCCGTCCATGCTATAGTATGCATTAAAATAAATAATAAAAAAACCCAATTAATTTCATTGATTTTAGTACCGCAATATTTAATAAGTATATACCATGCTTGAAGAGCACATATTGGGTCAATTTCAGTTACAAAGCATATTGCACCAAGACCTTTCAAAGCAGAACAACACCCCTTACCAACCTGCAAAAAAAAGAATGATTAATTGGAGTACCAAAAAAACACAACATGTACTTATCGAATACTGTTTTCAAGTACCGTCCGGCTCCAAATTTTTGTGGTCTTAACTTTTCATGATTAACTCAAAATGAGGTGATTTTTCCAAATTTATTTACTTATTGCTTGAAGCCACTTATTCTTAGAGGCAGCATGGAGTCATGTTTGTTTATACAAGGGTGGGCTTGTACATGTAGTTCAGCCTGTGTGATTAGATTACAAAGTACAGCTGAATGAGGCATTTTGAATCATGAATCACAAAATTTGAGGCCATGAAAATTAGGAGGTGTACAGTAGTTGCCATACTAAAACTCTATTCCATGTAAGCGTATACCAGTGTTAATCTTTCACAGGTAGATTAAGGCCTGGGTCAAGCTGAGACAGCTGCTAAAACATGTTATCAGTTGTTAACAATGAAGTTCATTCAACCTGCAGCTAAATACAAGCTAAATTGTTTACAAGCCGCTGTGACGTTTATTGACGCACATATTATTTTATACAGTCACGTGAGCTTTTTCAATTGATAAACGTCATCATTCGTAGTTGTTTATTCGCAAGCAGCAATGGCGGTGAGTCTTCTTCTTCGAGCTAAAGTCCGGTAGTGTTCCACTATGATACTGAAGATGCCACCAGGTTAGAAAAGTGTCTTAAGGTGTAATCTAACTTGTATCAAAACTAACAGAAGAAACTGCTTCTGCTCTCGGAGTATCAGGCTCTATTGTAGGCTAAACATGGCGGAAAAAACCCATGAATTCTTGATTTCTCCAAAGCCTTGCAGTGGATCGTTAGTTACTTTTGATAGCATGAAGAGCTTGAGTTTAGATGTAGCCAA
>JAYJLX010049921.1:1599-11735 GCA_036873525.1 Chalinula nematifera | reverse complement strand
AAAAAAAAAAATTCAACAAATCATAAAACATGAAGAAACATACAAATCATAGCGAAACACAACGTACATTATACGATACGCAAATAACACATTGTGAAGAAGGAGATTGATCGAATGTGAGGAGGCAATGAATATACAACACATACAGTAATGTAACAACAAAATTTAACAAAAACAAATTAATAGATTTAACATAGCAATTATCAAGATGCATGTTCCTCTATACAAGTATTACCATTAGCAGATATACCAGAATCCATGGAGTTGAACTGACATACTGTTAGGTGGTTCATGTTCTTGGCCTGGGCAGGATGCACAACGCAGTTAACGAGGGGCGTGTCTGTACCAGTGGGGGAGGACGACCCCGTACCGGACTCCTCGTCCTCATGAATATCGTTAACACTTGCTGGATTCTGATTGGTCGACCATGGTAAAGCTTCGTTTCTGCTGAAGCCATTCATATGTGGGACGCTGTCTGGTATAACAGTGGTAGTGGGTGTGGCATTCAATTTCGGGAGCTGCCGAGGGCTTCCATCCATAATAATCAGCTTATTTTCGAAATCGGCAGCCTGTGTGAAGTGCTCGTGAATGGATACCTTCCTACGCGATCGATTCATTAGCTGTCGGTGAATCTGCTCCTGTAAGAAATCATCCTCACACTCACTGGAGGTCTCAGAGTACGTCTCCTCATCATCGCTCTCTTCCTCTGAGCTGCTGTCATCGTCCCGAAGGAGCAAGCGTTGGTTCAGCTTGGCCAGAACTTTATCTGTGAATGATTCTTTCTTCGTCAGTCCGCTATGCTGAGGTGACTGGTGTTTAGCATCTACGGCAGGCGATGACTGGTAACTGGTGGGCGGAGGAGGGGGCGGGGCTGCAATGGGGACGACCCCTGCTGACGAGGTGTCCTCCTCTTCAAGCACTGGCTCCTCAATGGATGTCTTAGAGTCATCTTCAAACACAGCATCCGTGTCAACCACTTTAACCAATTCCACATTACTATTCCTCCTAGTAAAATATGCCGGGTTGATCAATAACGGCGGGATACTAGTTATGGAGTCAGGTGCATTGAAGTCTGGGTATACTGTTTTAACACTGTTCAGCCACAACTCCTGGACTTGGAGTAAGGAGAGGAAATGGTTCATTATCTGTTCGTGTTCTTGTTTAGTGTCTTCATTTTCAACAGCTAGTCCAGCCTGGTTAGCCTTAACTTCTTTCAATTGCTTTAGCCAATCTGCTTGGTGCTCACCGTCGATGGTTTCGTATATATTCGAATCGTTAAAGCTGTTCTTACGTTTGTTGTGGTTCAACTGTCTTCCACCGATTGACGAAACTTTCCTGAGTTTCGTCGGTGATTGTGGGAGTGGTCTTCGATTAAACATAGTGGATCGATGGCTACCTCGATGGAGCAATGGTGATATATCCATACCGTCCAGACTTCGTCTTGAAACGGGCACAGACTGGATCGAGGTGTTCGATATCTTCTTGGACCTCCCAGGAGATGCTCTGGGCGTTACTGGTGATTCTGATCGTCTCACTTGTAGCGTTTCTACTTCGGATTTATGGGTAAACATTTGGAGCTTCTTTATAACCGACTTAGCCGAGGGGAGGGGTGCAGTTACCACGCCTTTTGTTGACAACAAATCGTCCAAACTAACGCCTGCTTTCATAGTTAAATATTCTTCGTCTGGTTTCGAAGGAATGCTAGCATAAATACCTTCAGTTTTATCATCATCGGGTAACGGAGCGCTCATCTCTCTAACCCCGTCATCGATTAACAGCAGCGAACTGTCCAATGAACCCAGGCCACTCCCACTCGCTACTGGAGACATAATGGAGATCGACTCGTGTGATTTCTTAATCTCGGACATCAGAGGAGGTAGACAATCAGGCTCTTCTAGCTCGGTGAATGGTCCACTAACGTCAGACATATTGTCTTCAACTACATCATCTAGTTTGCATACTGGTCCTCCCCTTAGCCAGCCCAAGTCATCCAGTGAGGTTTCTTCCTCGTGCTTACTTGCAGATAGCATTGGTTTCTTGGGTTGCGGCACTAGCTTGGGGTTGTCGAGGATTGAGATGGGGGGAGGGGGAGGAGGGGCTGGGGAGGAACTGGAACGGGGCTTGGTACTAATTAATGACGAGGCTAAAAAAAAGGGTTTAAAAAAAGAAAATAAATTTAAACACAAACAAGTCAAGTTTACAAGGTCGTACTGTACATAAAAAGTTACAATAACTTCTGTATACTTAGTACGTGGATAATTTATCAGCATTTTTAATTTAGCTATTTCAGAAAAAACATTTAATTAAAAGCATGTACATGTACATGTAAATATTTTGAACCATGTGTATGAAGTATGCATATGCTTTCCGTCAAATTAAAAACGTGTTAATATTTAAGGTATTGGATGGTAATCTGTAATTACTGATTAGGCCCACAGATTAGCAGGGGCTTTCAAAAACTTGCTCAAGCAGTGGGGTAATTCTACACATGTACTGTACATGCATGTATAGTATATGTATTCGTAAGCTTGAGCATAGCATACACTGTACATGCTCACCAAGAGGGGGAGGTGGCACAGGGGGCGTGTCAAATAGACGAGGGTTTGACCTCACGAAGTCTCTGGTATCTCCATCATACGACTTGGGTAATCCATTCCGTCCTATAGTTAAGAACCCCTCGGGTAGAGGATGGTATGCACGGGAAGACGGTATCTTCACAGACGAAGACAAGTTCTTTTGTTCCTTTCTCTTAGCCAAAGCTGATTGTACGTCGATGGGTCGTAGATAGGGCGACGCCTCTATGTTAATATCAGTGGCACTATCAGTGTAGTCATCATCAAGGGTATTACTGCTCTTTAGGCAATCCATCGAATTGGAGAGCTGACGATGAAGGACTCGACGGCTCCCATCATGTTGACCGGCTCCGCCTGCTTCGCTCTCTTCACTGTCGCTTTCATCGTGTTTAGCAAATGCTTTATATAGATCCGAGGGTCTAGACGAGGGTAGAGGTGGGAGGGTCCTGTTCTTGTATCGTAGACTGGAGTGTCGTTGCAGGCCCACTTCAACACGAGGCAACGTATTGAGCAGTTCAGTCGATTTATTTAATTGCTTCGAAGCAAATGAATTTACAGCTAGAGACGTCCTGGTTGGAGAAAAGGTGGCTGTTCGGTACTGGGATATCTGACTTGGTTCGGTACACACGGGAGGTAGCGGAGCGTCGGAGATAGGCGTGGCCATTATGGAGGGAGGAGAAAACCCTATTTGCTGCGGCGGGGGAGATCCAGATTGGGAAATGGGTGTGGTCAATGGCTGACTGGAACTGATTGGGGAGGGCTGGAGGGGAGAGGAAGGGGACATTGAGGAATTGGAGGTGGTCGTATCGATGGATGGTAAACTCGGAGTATATACAAATTCATACGCACTTTCATTACTATAATGGGGGGAGAGAAACAGAGAGAGAGCTTAAGATGTGTTGTAAGCAATGACAAACATTTGTTAACTGAAAATGATAATTATGATATAATTTTCATTTCAATAGAAAAACACAACAAACTCAAAAACCACAAGCGCATTCAACAATTCCAGCCATTATACATGTACAGTACACCCCCCATGCATGTTTTGATATTGATCAAAGCTGAATTTACTGAGCTTCTCGCCCACTCATTTAAGGAAACTAATCATTTGATCCTTAGTCCAATGATATGACCTACATGTATTATTCCAGTTATGGTCACAAATTAGGGGCAGAGTACGAAGCCAGGACAAATACAAGCAGGATTGAATCTAAACAAAGCGTACACATGCAAGCATACCACAGGCATAAATAGACATAATCAGATGTACAGAATAACTAATACATGTACACGTATACAGTATATACACATACACATACATATAATAGAGGTTAACACACTATGGTGTGTTACCTCATATTTCAATATTTACCAAACGATTCCCATACCAATTACACAGCCATGGAAACAGCTGCAAAGATTAGCCCAATAATTAATCCATCAACAATTTTGGCGGTATTTAATCAGTTGTTAAGTGACTACGTAAAATCAATTAATGAACAAATTTCCAGCCCAAAAGCATGTTAAATCTCGCCGTGATGATAATACTACGGGTACAGCTTGACGAGCATTCCAAAGTCCAAACAGACAAACAACTTAAGACACAAATTAAAAGACAACCATAACAAATGAAGGACAAGTAATAACCCCCATGACCTTATAAGGAATACAGTGGCCCAACAACTAATGGACGATTATATATTAATCTAGCATATATCAAATGTCCAGTTACACGGCTATTGAGCCTTCACAAAACAACAACACCGCCATCAGGCACATGTACACAGTACTTAGTGTAGAGTGTCGTTAAACTTGGGGGCGGGAGGAGATGGGGGGGGAGGGGATGGTGATTGATCGCTTCATTGAGTACACGTAGCAATAGTAATTATAGTAATAACAGTTTGAGGCTATAGGAGACCAATAACACAGTGAAATAATATATAATAGGATGTAAACAGGACATGTATTGTATATACATGTACATAATGCATTAAACATGTGTACAGGTAATGTATTACAGTACATTGTATTACTGTGGGCCTTTGATTGAACAATTCATTAAAAATAACACACACAGACAACACACATTGATTAACGTGGATGACTCTCCCTCTTACTAAACTATACATTATATACCCTCCCACTAAACTCAGGGGATATGGTCGTGATTGAGAATGCACAGCTAGGACACACACACACAGTGCATGTATGAATGTGTGTGACAAACAGTGCTGAACAATAACTACATGTATATGTATACTATACACATGAAAAATTCTTTACTCAAAATAAAAGAAAGAAAAAAAAAAAAAAAGAAAACTGATGGATAGAAAAAAAAAACCCAGGTATTTAGAAGTACATGTATGCTACAAGTACATGTACCTCATGTAACTTTTGTTGTTAAAATGGTTTGTGACTACAAAAAAAAAACCCAACTAACCATTGGATAGAACAAGGGAAGGAATACTCCATTATTTATAAACTTGGGTCAGATTAGTTGGCTGGAGGTGATATCAATCAAATTAAACCCTTATCAGTTCCATCCTAACCAGTAGAGTAGATACATATTGTACTGTACACATACATACATGTATAGTATAACAGTGAGTGACCCCTATTAAAGGCTTCTATACATATACAAGTATACAACTGTCACTATTAGTGTTAGAGTTCCTAAAACAGGAATTCGTAACCAGCTCTTGGGATGTTATAAACAAGTGAACACATTGATATTTTGGACTTTCACCAAATCCCTCACCCCTCCTCAAAAGTGAAGGCATGATTGGTCAATACATGTACACACATATACATGTACATACATTTTTGTATGTAGTGTAGTCAATCATGGGAAATAACCGCCTAATAAGGAAAGTCTGGTACACTTACGAAAATACTTGATATACATGTACATGTATAATACCAATGTACATGTATATACTGTATGTACTGTACACGTATACTGTATGATACATGTATACATGTACTGTATAAACACAGTATCCAATGGAACAGGATAAAATAAAACATCTGACAGCTATTACTGCCACATCCTATAGCTTTTACAAACCCATTGAGAACCATTTTCACATGAAATACATGAACACACTGTATAGAGTATAATTATTATAGTAACATAAATAAGTGGTTTACATGTAAGTGTACATACACAAACACTCACACACAACAGTCTTGTGTCAGATAGAAAACTATGAATATCATTAAACAATGACTGTACAGGAAACAAGCATAGACACTGTCACGAGAATCATTACTGCCAAGAATTGCTGAATAATGTTTTGCGGAGGAAATGAATGAAATGACAGCATTGAATAAGTATCTTATCACTCATATTACTCAGGGAAAAAAAAAAACCTACCATTGCACAATGAACAGCTTATTGTGATAAACAATACAACTATTAAAAATGCAACCGATCATGATCTCGAGTTTAATCAACAACCGAAAACAGGATCCACAACAACAGTACAGCTGTTTATCCTTTCACTAGCACTATGCACACAGGTGATACATGACAAATTATTGTGCGTACAGGGGGTAGAGTGGGAGAGGGGTCAGTGAAGTGAGAAGGCGATACCTCTGTATTGTGTAGCTATATATACTATACTAGGAATCCGTAAAAAAAGAAATGCATATTCTAATTTTTTTTTAAATCTAATTTTCCGGTTAACTGGTCACAGTAGCCACACAGGGCATGTTAGTATAGCACTAGTGTACATACTCTATGTATTATACCATATTGAAGGTTCAATTCGAATTATTTAATAGCAATAAAAACAGGAAGCATTGGAATCTTGATTCCATTCCACAATCAGCCACATAACGTCAGCCATGGTGACTATACAATTATAAAATATATACATCGACGGCGCAAGCAACAGCAGGAAGAGATTACATGAACCTAGTCTTCTTTGTATATCAAGTTACAGCAACACATGTACATACATGTATAAGCATATAGGCACTGTTCCTATACAAATGTATTGTATTGTATGTACATGTACAGTATAGACACTGTTCCTTATACAAGGAGGAGACATAAAACAGTCAATAGGTATCAAATAACACAGTCAAATACAGCCCACCCCCCCCCTCCCCTCCCCCTCTTTCTCTCTCTCCCACTGTGAATTCATGTATTGACACTGAAATGTACACCCATTAGAGACAGATATCGTGACAATGTATGTACATGGTGGGCGTTAATTGGAACTATGGGCAGGTCTCATATAAAGGACAAATACCAACTGATACTTAACAGAATGAGAGAGAGATTAGATACTCGACTAAGAGAGAGGAGAGTAAAGAGGGAAAGATTTACACAATGCTACAAAAACACCATTCAAATACAAAAAGGAAAATGTGTACATGTGCACACTTACATTTCACACACACACCACAAGGACATGTACAGTAGTAACAGATATCAATGATTACATGCATATATACTGTACATAGTTTGAATGGACATTCTAAAAGTTCAAACTACATCTACAACAATAAACACAATGATAAGGCCAGTTCTATGTGATCACTAGGCCAAGCAAAAGAATCAAAGGTAACACATATTTTCATTTGTCCCTAAATGATTTCTGAGTGGTCAATTACAATGCAATTTCTGCTTCAAAGTCAATCGGGTAGTTAAAGAAATATTTACATAATACATTACAGCAATAATGGCAAATTATCATCACTTCAGAAGAAAGAACAGCATTGGCTACTGACAGATGGGGAGACACTCACAAAAACACTACCACTTTGATAGGGAAATCAATAGCTGTAAATAACTACAAACTAACTAACACATTATACTATGTACACTGTGTAGTACTATATTGCTACAGTACTGTATATGGCTGCATGTATTGTATGGGTCTGCAAAGATTCCCTCGTTATTTGTACACAAATAGCCTTCTATTTTAAGCAATATCTGAACCCGTTTATGCACCTTGGAAAATTCAAATTCCAATCAAATGACTGAAGGTTCGAGTCAACACAAGTTGAAAGACATATTTGGAGTTCCTGAAAACGGTTCGTTTGAGATGACAAGTTTTTTTCATTACAACACACACACACACACATACACACATATACAAACATACAGTCACATACATGTACTGTACTATACATATATTACATTGCACGTATACAGTATATTAAGGCCCATGTACACACACATGTGCTATTGCTATGCAAGCATATATGCAGTGAAATCAGTGTTTACTAGTGCAATGCTCACTCGACCAGCGACCAACCAACTAATCCCTCATTGATGTTACCACTAGTCAGACTTGTCAATGCAACCAGACATTAAACATAAATAACTACTGCATAGCTTAGTGGTAGTATTCAACATGAACTGCAAGCCAAGATCATACAACAAGCCCAAAGTAATTGTTTGTGTTGTCCTACCACTATCATAGTGTACGTACAACTACAAACAAGACATTTAGAAAGTTTAAAACAATTTCAACTATAAAATTCCACATTAGTTGCAGAACTGTCTTATCCCCACTCCCTCTCTCTTCCTCCCTCCCTCCCTCCCTCTCTCTCACTCTCTCTGACTCTTCTAAGTCTTCTCCTAAAATTATGTGACATTTACCATAAATATATATATACCATATATGCACTACTATATGTGTATAGTATATGAGGAAGGAAGGGATTGGTTCCATGGCTTGTGTATTCAGTTTAAAGGGTATATGTAAATACATGTACGGTATATGTATACTAACATCGATTCCATACAAAAAAACACATATTCAATAAAACACACTATCTACATGTATGATACAATAGAGGTCAAAGGGGGGGGGGGGGGCGACCAATCCACTGTGGCAGACAACATTGGGCCAACGAAGAGAGTCGATCCTGATTATAGAGGTGTGTCCTCAATCAAGAGGTAGTTACACGTACATGTAAGAATGAAACAAAGGCATATACATGCATATTCAAGTGTCCATATTTTCGAATGTCCTAAGGCACTATTACATATACAAGTACATGTAGTTACATGTATATGCACATTATCACATACATGTACATGTACATGTTATGTGCACTGAATTTGGCATACAAGCAACTGTTATCAGCCATTCATAACTGTAAACCAAGTTAAAGTGTTGCATAAGGTAGCTAAAGTGTTGCATAAAGTACATGTAGTACAGTCTGCTGAGTCAGTCACTGTATTGTTGCTAACAGTGAGCCTACGTAAATCAGACAATGGTGGGACACTCACACAGGGCTAGTTTATACAACACCTGAAGCAGCACTAGAGAAGGTGAGTAAACCAGTTTACATTGGAAGCTATTAACCCAGCACATTGGCTCCATAATGGCTGAGTAATCATGAACCCATCCTATACATAACATTTATACTTATACATGTAGCTACAAGATCCCCTCAGACTTGTACATACGTACCCCACCTTAGTTGATTTAATTTCCAGGATTTTTTAATTGATTTGTGCGAAAATAAATGACACGCAAAAAATTTACAAGTTTTACGATATATACACCATAATATGGTCACCATATAGTACATGTATGTACATTGTACATGCATCTGGAGTATTAATTAGCAAATAAAAAAGCTATTATTTGTGAGGCCAATCAATCAAAGTGTAGACAGCATACATCCAGCTAGTCAGGTGGTGGATATAATTATTACTAACACAGGATGAACAACTGATGGGGGAAATAATGGATACACTATTAACAATACAATAGAGAGAGTGGAGTAAATGGGGATATAACAGCTTAAATAACGACTGTAGTAAAACCACTCTGAAAGAACAGATTATCAGAAAATCAGATAAAAAAAAGTTTTCACAAAATATAACACAAACAAGTAGTATATGCAGTACACAAAAGTAAATTACAACATTATTTTATTCTGATGTTTCTTATGGATTACATGTATATACATGTACATGTACTGTACATACATTGTAGCTTTTATAAGCGATACAAGCAAAATAGGGATTACAGTTAGAAGATGCTGGGGCTTGATAAGTAAAGGGGGGGATGGGGTGCTAAGGGAAAAAGGTTTGAAACAGAATGTATTTGCTGGTAATTAATTGAGGAAGCACGAAGCCATTTTAAAACTCAACCACGACTTCCTTTGTATTTCCCCTCATTAGCTCCTTTCAGTTCACTTCACACCAATCAAGGAGGGAAGGGGGGAGGGGGGGGGGGGGTGAATTAAATTTACAGTTTAAATCTGCGACACAACACAGACAATCCTAGACAACAAATAGATGTATGTGTACATACATTGCATGTACATGTACATGCAGGTATTATATTATATACATGTATAATAGTATACATGTACATATTGTGTAAACATGCATTAAGTACATGCATAATAGATTCTAAGCTGAAGTGCAAATGATTCCACGACCATATTTAATGGGCTGACAACGAATGAGTATAATTAACAAAGGGAATCCCTCGAACAACAAATAACATAACCTATTGTAACAAAGAGCCTGCTTTACATACAACAGGGCAATCTATGAATACATGTACATGTTTCGGTGAA
>JAYJLX010049910.1:0-11735 GCA_036873525.1 Chalinula nematifera | reverse complement strand
TCATAGTAACAAAGTTTCTTCCATAGGACAAACCTTGTGTAGTTATGACTAAATATTTGTGTGCTTGACAATTTGTTAAGGTTATAAATTTTGTGAAGGTGACAATTAGTTTTTTGCAGTGTATATATCCATATATATACCATGGCTGTGGTAAACATCAAAGGCGCCGACAGTGCTCTAAATCCCATACATTGTACAGTGTGCATGTATATCCCTTTGATGTTTCATACATGCGCCGTGCGGTTAGTTCACACTTTTTAAAATACTGTATCTCAAAATAAAAAAACGTCCGCGAAAACTTAACAAAACTAAAAAAAAAACAAAAAAGAAACACTAGAAGAATACAAACAAAATAAATGGAAAAGGGCACAAAACAGACACGATCGATAAAAAAGCACAGCCAAAGTAAAAGCTAAATGATACAAAAACGGACCACATACGTTTACGTTACTGGTAGGGGAGTCTTCGCTGAACAACGGGGAGATCGATCACGGCCGAGCATAATTAAGCCTCACGGTCAGCTCTGCTTTCGTATACCAGCATCTAGATAGCTCCCAAAACTTCTTTACCAGTTCTAAGCCATGATTTCTTCGAATATTTCCACAAAATAACCAGGAATTCTCCAACAAACTCACAAAAACAACAAGCAAAAGACAGTCGGGAAGATAGCTACTCCATTGAATACACGCTGCTATTGCGCAATACTGAGGTTTGAGCATGCGCAGTCCTAGGACACGTCGTTTACCACACCCCTGGTATATATCAAGTATATCACGGGTAGTCGTGCTGTATGGGATTTACATGACCTCGCCCTCGGGCAGTGTTGTAGCTGAGGGGGGGCCTAGGCCCTCCCCATCAAAAAAGCATTCATGTAATTTTAACAATATAAAATTGACTACACTATTCTATTATTGGCCATTATCTCATTGCTAAATGATATTCATAGTGATTATTGGTATTAACCCTCAACTATTATAAGTATAACCACATGGGTGAGAAAAACAAATGAGTAGACAGCTGTCATTGTTTAAGTACATACCAAGTACTAAAAGAAGACCTACAGATGATGATGATGATGCTTCAAACCTGCCAAGTACATCAGGTTACTCAGGTATAGATACATAGACATGCATGCGGAATTGCATATAACAATTTGCATTGGTTATATAGGCAGCAGTACTAGTACAACAGAATCTGACTTACAACAGCAATCAACTCGATCCACCAGTACTAACATTATTAATATTGACAGTAATGACAACGATGAGGCCATCGACGACATTGCTCTAACAGAAGAATTTTCACCATGTCTACCAACAGCTTGTAAGTTTCCCTCCACCAGTTACTCAAGTAAAGCACGATCATTCAATCCAGGTTGGTATCGTCAGTACAGCTGGCTTGAGTATTCAGTTAAAAAAAATACAGCATTCTGTTATGCTTGTCGCTTTTTTGGCTCTTCGAGTATTGGTAGCAGTCGTCCAGAGAAAGCCTTCACCATCACAGGTTATCATGATTGGAAGCATGCTACTGGTTCCAGTGGTAAGCTCCAGATTCATAACAACTGTTTAGCTCACAAGAATGCAAATGTAGCTTGGGAGCAATTCATGGATTGGTGGCTGAACAACTTGGAAACAATAGAAGCAAGATGATACAGATGAATCGTTACTACATCAAAACTGTTGCTGAGATACTTCTTCTTTGTAGCCAACAGGATATTGCTTTGCGAGGCCATGATGAGTCAAACCAATCATTAAATAGAGGCAACTTCAAAGAGCTTTTGAGCCTTGTGTCCAATCATGATACTGTTGTAGTTCAACAAGCACCTCTTTACACATCTCCCACAATACAAAACGAGCTCCTTAACATCATGGCTAACATTGTTAGGGAGCATGTATGTAGCAGCATTAAAGACACTGGTTTTTACTCGATCCTAGCAGACTAGACAAAGTAAGAATGAGCAATTGTCAAAAGTGGTTCGCTATGTAGAGCATAATGAAGGTAATGCTATGATCGTAAAACGCTTCCTAACCTTTGTTGTTGCCTCTAACTTGAACTTAACCAAGTATATTTTTGATACCCTGTCCCTGTTTGGCCTGGACAAGAGTATGACTGTATCTCAAGGGTATGATGGAGCTTCAGTGATGAGCGGGTGCTGCAGTAAAGTTCAACAACGTATCAGGGAGCTTGTTCCTCATGCTGTGTACATCCACTGTCATGCCCACCTGGTTCTTCTGTAAAATGCATTTCAGAAGTACTTCACAGTAGTCCAATCATTCTATACATTTATCTCCACAAGTAAGGCTCACGTAGTATACTTGGAGTCACAAAACCAACTCCATCCTGACAAGCAAAACAGACAGCTTCAAAGGCAAGATGGGCATGTAGATATCTATCTTTAGACGTCATTTCCAGTACTTTTGACTCAATACTACTCACATTAGAATGCATTGCCAATGGTGATGACAAGGCTAAAGCAATAGAGGCTGCTGGGTTACTTCATCAGGTACACAGCTTTAAGTTCCTTACCTGCCTTGTTAGTTTCCATCGACTTCTTGGTTTTACTATCTGATCACCTTCAATCCAGGAATATGGATCTGTCGTCTGCTTCTGAACTCATAATAGAGACATTAAAATCATTCCGAAATGAGGCCACATGGTCAAACACATTTGATTACATTGAGACAGTTGCTGATCTCCACCAGATTCCCATAGAAGAACCCAGATCAATAAGACAACGCAAACGACCACGAGGAATAGGTACCGATCTCATTTCTGACACTAGCACAGGTCAAAGGTAGTCTCTCAACACTAACGAAACCTTAAAGCAAAACATATACTTTCCAGTGATTGATGTGCTTCTTGCTGAGTTAGATCGTAGATTTAATTCGACTAAACGTGGCTTGATGAAATCGGTACAGGCTTGCAATCCCTCCTCGACTACATTTCTAGATTCTGAAGAGATGGATACCTTGGCATCCTTTTATAACCGATCTACTAGCTACAGAATGCCTCCTAGCTAAGAGAACACTTGAAAAGAACAAAGGTATGGAAACGATCATTGAGGAAATATTTCCACCTCAAGCGGCATTTCCAACACTCAAGAGGCTATTACAGATCAGTTTGACATTAGCTGTTAGCACTGCCCAGTGTGAGCTTTGCTTTAAAACGAATCAAAACGAACAACCATGACAGAACAGAGACCTACAGACATAGCTATTTTATCCATCGAACCAGACCTCAGCAAAAAGATATCACTGGAGGCAGTGGTTACGAAGTTTGAAGGAGTTGACAAAAATCGTAGTATAATATTATCTTGATTTAATGCAATGGTAATATAAATTAATTTTGCAACCACGCCCATAATGAATATAATTAAAACGCGAAAATTTTTCCACGCTTCGCGCGCTTCACATCAGGGGCCCTTTAAAAATCACCCAGCTACGCCACTGCCCTCGGGCTCGGCCATGTAAATCCAATACTGCACTCCTACCCCTGATATAACTAATACATATATGTATGCGCAGGGTTTCATGGTGATATATATATATATATATATATATATATATACATAGTGACACATGACATAAAATACTTATAACACCCCTATTCATGGTATAGTACATTTATAAACCCTCACCCTCGGGCCTGCGGCCCACATACATACACATACAATAGTACAGCACAAACTTAAAGAATCCTCAACTCAAGATATTGATGGGGTTATGTTAAAAAAGAACTCGTTGAAAAAAAAATCCATGATATTAATTTTGTTGCTCAAATAGGGGGTGCACATGGACCCCCTGCACCCCCCTGGCTATGGGCCTGATTTGCTCATTAAATCACTTACAACACTAGTTCTCAGTATGTTACCATCAAAATTGTTTCAGCGTTTTTGTGTAACTGGCCAACTTCAGTATGAACTTGCAGTGTCTAGTTTCAACTCCTTGTATATAGTTACCTTTGTTATGTTTAAGGCTAGGACGAAAGTGAAGGGAGCCGACTCCAATGATAAATGCGTCACTCCAAAGAAATCTACCAGCAGTCGTCATTCCTATAGTCTTTGTGAAAGTTCGGTAAACATCCTGTCACTAACACATGTTGTGATTTCAAGATCGGCTCATGTGAGTTTGTCAGTTATTACTTGCTATGTTTGTAATTAATGGCACTCTTTATTTGTAGCTATTACAATTGATCAATACTTATGACTTAGCACCATCAAACGTCACGAAGTATGAGCCAAGGCAAATAGTTAATGCCATATATTCCGGTGTTGCAGAAGCGCAATGAGGACCAATCACTACCGCTAGATATCGATTGCCCACTGGATTTAATAGCCTACAAGATGTTTCAAATGATGTGCAAGTGGGCAGGAAGAGGCACAAGGTTACCCTTTAGTGGCAGTTGTAGGAAATCATGTTGCGTCAGTAATAAGTGAGCATGTAAATAAGGGAACAGATAAGAGTAACATAAAATTCTACAATCAATTATCTGTTGCCAAGACACCGAAAGCTGGGCAAAACCCGTCGAGAAATTCGGGTATCATTGCTGAAGACGCCAATTTCTCCATTAAGCCGCTAATTCACATAGAGTATAAGTGCACTGAGGGGGTGTTATCATTATCCCATTCTTTGGCAGAAGTGAAGCTGCAGGCACATTATTCAATTCGGTATTATAATGTGCCTTTACTGTGGTGCTTTTTGACAGACATACACATTTGGCATGGATTCAAGTTTACGCTAACTAAGGACGATGTGTACCCGAAACTACAGCCCTTTTCGTTCGGAACCGGAATTGTAAGATGTGGTGATGCCTCGAAAATTACTGAAGAAAAGTATGGCAATATAATAAAATCACTTGTTACAGTGCGTGTGGATGTGTTTGAGGAAAATAGCAATTAACGCTCCTTTGCTTTCCTTTTTTTTCATGCCACTGGCATTGCTCCTTATCTTCTCTCTATTTCTTATCATCGCTCCTTCACTTTTCCTTTTTTGTCATGCCACTGGCAATGCTCCTTATCTTTACTTTATTTCATCTAACCACTTATAGTTAGTACTACTACCAATTATGATTTTTTTCATATCATCACTCCTTCACTTTCTTTTTTTTTTCATGCCACTGGCATCGCTCCTCTTCTCCCTAATTCATTCTAATCGTAATATTAAAGACTAGCTAGTGTCGACCAACCCCGGCATTGATATATTATTAACACTCTAATAATCTACCAACCACTAAAGTTCGCCACCACTGAATTTTGTTGTAATAAGAAAAATTATGGAATTATTTATCAAGTTAATCAATATGAAGTTACGGAAGTGTTGAAACCCTGGCTACAGCTATACATGTACATTTCATCTGATACACGCAACTGGACAACGTACACCAGCTTCGTTCTCATGTCCATGTTATGGTGGTGTAAATTACTACATAGTAGGGCTATACGGGCTTAGTATATAGTTTGAAACTTAGTATGTAGTATAGATTCGGTTAGTTTGCATTCTGTTTACCTGCATGTATTTCATTTATTTATTGGTGCTGTATGTAACTAGTTTTTTTTTTATTGTCACCACAGCTACATGTACATGATGTGGTTGTGTATGGGTCACTCTACCTGTTATTGTTATTAACCAGGCATAGGCGAAGGGTTATACTGGTTGTTAATATTGGTGATGCATGATGGATTATTATTATTAACCGGAGCATGGGTGGAGGGTTATAGTAGTTAGTGTGTTTGTGCACATAATCTCTGTGGATACTTAATGGTAGAACTTCACTAACACTCCATTGAAGACGCTTGATATCCATAATTCCACAATTTCAAGGATTTTTTTTCTTTTTTTGAAAAGATGCCAAAGTTTAAGACAAAAATCTTTGAGAAGTCTGCGAGGAATTCTGATCGATAGTTTTGCTAGTCGCCATTTCGAACACCAAAAAGGGTCTTTGTTGAGAGGTTTATTATATTGTGTCCCTTTCTCGCAGTGTCCACTATCGGAGGTTGTATACTGTACATCATCAGGATCATAGTCTGTATGATATGGAGTTTTATCTAATAGTTTAATAAAATAATAAAAAAGAGCAACACTCACTAATACATCAGTGCACAGCACATGTACATGCAATGCATTTGACATACAGTGTTACACTGTATAACGATCCAATATGGCACATTAAGGTTACATGTACATACTGTATAACCTAATGTTACATGTACTTACAGTTTAGCCTAATGTTACAATGTATAACCTAATGTTACATGTACATATAGTATATATAGCCTAATGTTACATGTACATACAGTATAGCCTAATGTTACATGTACATACAGTATAACCTAATGTTACACATACATACAGTATAGCCAAATGTGACATGTACATTCAGTGCAGCCTAATGGTACATATACACACAGTATAGCCTAATGTTACATGTATAGCCTAATGTTATATATACAAACAGTATAGCCTAATGCTACATGTACATACAGTATAGCCTAATGTTACATGTACATACAGTATAACCTAATGTTACACATACATACAGTATAGCCAAATGTGACATGTACATTCAGTGCAGCCTAATGGTACATATACACACAGTATAGCCTAATGTTACATGTATAGCCTAATGTTATATATACAAACAGTATAGCCTAATGCTACATGTACATACAGTATAGCCTAATGTTACTCATGTTACATGTACAGCCTAATGTTACATGTACATACAGTACGTAATACCTTAAACTCATTGGTCTAATATGAGAACCCTCACATAAATATTGTATATGACCTTCACCATATACATGATAGTGGGTATGGTATGTACATATAGGTACGGATTGATTTGTGTGAATGTATGGGACAGTGTTACATAGTAAATTAGAGATGGGCCCGGGTGATATAATCATGTATTCGGGAATGGGATTCCATAATGTTAAAATAATGATCCAATGAAAAAGAAACACAAGAGTAGGAGCATTAAACTCCCAAAAAAATCACCACACCCACAAATTGATCAAGAATTAATTAAAACACTTGGTTGTGCTACAAACTACAATGTGTGCAGTTGCATTATTACCACACTTCTGGAGTTTCAGAAAGGCATACTAATGTACATCATTTATTCTTGTGTTGATGATTGAACAGTAAATTTAAGGAGTTGTTATGGTGTGGTTTGTACTATATGCTGTAGTCAAGTATAGTAATTAATGCTATTAATTACTATACTTGACAAGTGACTATATTTGAATAGCAAACCACATTATAACAATTTTCCTTATTTGGTAACTATAGTATGTACATGTACATGCCATTGCCATTAATCATAACTTCACTACAGTAAAAACTGCGCGGTCATTTTAACTCATTCCAGTGTGTAACACGCGCGTCAAATCGAAACAAGTATGTCATTTTGACAATTTTTCAAATGGTGGAATGCACAGTTAAAACATCATATGACGCGCTGCTGTGTTATGGCTGACACATCCTTATGTTGTTTTGACAAACCTTATTGTGTTAATATTCTGGTTAATAACAGTTAAGTCAACTTAAACATGGCGGCGAGTGAGGTAGAAGACAGCCTACTGGCCTTTTGGCTGAAATCTACATTAAGAAGCCCAGTAAAATGATTTAGTAGCAGTGTTTATGAAGGTTGTAAGCTAGTGTTATAGTCTAGTCTAGACCCCAAATCAGTTACTTTTCACTGAGAACTCACGGTCAGTGAAAGCCTTTACTCAGCTCATCGTTGAGCCAGAGTTCGCCGCTCAGGCTAAGAAAACTGACCCTAGGTGTGGTTCTTAATCTTACATGTATCTGTTATACATGTATATAAATAATATTTTGTCCCTTTCAGCCTACATACAGTATTAACTGTGATGGTATATACTAGTAGATAAGTCAGGCCGCTAGATTTTGCTTGTGTTCATTTGTTAGTTTATCATTTGTCATTCTATTAATGTTGTACTTGTCCCATACACTATAAGTTAGGACGATCCTGCTTTGAGCACTGTAGTATTAGTGTTTACCCTTGGTTTTTACACCGTGCTACCATAGCGGAGGTGTGTCCCACGAAAGAGCCATCACATTACAATACATGAGCTTAATTGTGTATTCTATACCATTTTAGTATTTTAACTGTTCTACTGTATACTGTATTACTATTTTGTTTATTGCATATGCTTATCCCACCGGCACTCAGTATTACTGTTGTATTTCTTTTTCCAAATTAGAGTCATCATCAATAGCTATAGGTGGAAACCAAAAAATGGATTGTATAATATAAGCCTAACACAACATTCTGAGGACTTCAAATAACTCCAAGTTAGAACTATTCTAGGGTACAAATAAGTATAGGTGTCATATAACCTTGCAATGACCCTACCCACTATATAAAACCAAACCAACTAATTAGCTGGTATTGGGCTACCTAATTAACAAAAGGTTTCACATCCCACCAAGCAACAACTTAAATGACTACACACAATGAATAATGTGACAAAACTGTTTGAATTATTACCAACCACTGTAGAGTGTTACTGTTATATGTGTCCCTGTGTGTCCCCCCTATTACTCCCGAAGTGTGTGTGCCACCGTTATAACTTTGTAATTGTGCCACTATTGTTGCTGCCATTCTTGTCAACTGCCGCCCATGTATTAATAAAGTAACAAAACATGAACTACATGTGAATTATATACAAAGTATCAAGTAAGTTCCATAGTACTGGTACCAAATAATAATACATTGACCTAAACAAACAGCATTAACTAAGTAAACAACCTGTGTAAACTAATAACAGAATCTATATTATTTTTATTATAGTATACTAGTTTTAATTACAAAATGAGTTACACCAACTAATTCTGCTTGTTGCTATATTAGTCTCACTTTAGAGTTTGTCTAGTCATTATGCTGTATTAATCTAGTATCGTAAATCAGGCGGCTTTATGCCCGTCCAGTCATTGCAATTTTTTTTAATGTTACTTTCAAATTACGTCAACGTAGGGGAGAAATCCACTTCACTAACCGGATAGTTGGTGTTTAACTCTCATCTGTTTACGGTTTTTAAAGGTAATGTAGTCCCACGATAATATCTATCCCGCCCATTTCCTTGTATACAAAAACCTTTTGTGGCTCACATCCCAACAGAGTTTCAATAATTTTCCTATTAATATGAACAACAGTATATTGTAGTTCAGTCAAGTCAATGCACTGTCCAGCCGTTACTTCTGTATTCCTTACTGTAGGTATCCCTGCATATTGCCCAACCCCCCCCCCTCCCATTAGTGAAATGTGTGCCCCACCAGTGCTATTTGTAGCGTATTAGCCACTTCCGTAGCTGGCTATAAGGGGTTACGATGGTTATGTAACCCACTGTAACCTAACCTATAGTGTAACCTATCACGACCATGTAACGTACTTGTACTGTAACCTAGCGTAACCTATTGTGACCTTGTGTAACTTATTGTAACCTACTGTATGTATTTTAACCCTACGTATATAACTCTGTGTGACCTAGCTGTAACATAGTTTCCCCAGTATATAGCCTATAGCTAAAATGGCCTAGTGCGGCCTATAAAAAGGGCATCATTGTATACCGTACATACTATTACTGTACTGTATAGTGTACAACTTACGTACAATTATAATGACGTAAATTTGGTACTCACCCCACTATTACTGAAACTCTAGCTTGTGTTATTTAATTTGTTCTGTTACTATATTTTTATGTTCCTCTATGTGCCGCTGCTTTCCATAATGTTAATGATTGTGATTATATTTATTTTAACAGTATGCTGCTATTGGTATAGTTGAGTGGCTCCAAGGACTGTGCCACTCGTACTAACAATAAATGGCGGTCACGTATCTTGGGGTGGGCCGGTATTCGCGGCAGTCCAGTTACCGGTAACTGCTGCTTCAAACTTTCAGTGAAGATTATAGTCACTGATATCAGTGACATATGTAATAATTTATCTTTTTATTTTGCTTTATTTATCAGTCTTTTTAATATTATTATAAATAGAAGAATAATAAGAATCATTATTATAAACAATTATTATTGTATTATTATAATGTGTCATTCTATGCATGCGCATTACTTTAGTTGGGAGTGAATTAAGCGCGGTTTTACTTGGAAAGTAAGGAAGAAGAAGTCTCGAGAACAAGAAGACGGGCAAGACAGAAGCAGTGGAAAAGAATGTAGATTTTTTCTGAACTAAAGCAAGGGAAACAAGTTGACAAGGTTTTCAAGCGAAGTTTGCACACTAAATAGCCCACATGGTGATTTTATTCCCCCCCTTTTGTTATAAATAGATCTACGTTGTTCTGTCTGCTCTGAATATATGCGGCGCCTAACAAGTTTACAACCAAGTGAGCTACTGTAACGGTCTACTTGTGGTGTTTCTGTAGCCAGTATTTTGTTGTAGATCGTGAGTTAAAAACCTTTTAACAGTTTTTTCCCCCTTGATTGTTAGTCAGACGCCTGCTAATGTGGTTTTCTGAGCCAGTCCTGCGTTTTACAGACCAGTGTTGCTCCCTGTATGGTAGTGTTAGTCTTCAATATAATTATTTTAAAGTTTGTATGTGTGCTTTTTTTTCTTCAGGTGCTTGGCAAAGAAACTGTTATGAAAGACGGTGAGTAGTTTTTTTTTTTCACCACTGTACAATAATATTTTTTTCCTTTGCCTAGAGCAACTGAAGCTTTGAAACAGACATCCCTGTGACCTGCAGTTAGAAGAAAAACACTTCAGTTGTCTTTAAAACATTTTTTAATTCAAATTTATCAAGAATCAAATATAAAAAAGTCTACACGCGGGTTGTTTTGACATGTATGCCGTTGACATACTGGTTGTTTTGACATGTTTACGCATTGACACGAGTGTACATGTGTCATTTTAGTGGACATTCGATTGACACGCGAACGCGGGTCGAAATGACACATTTGTTTTTACAGTGTAGGATTAAAAAAACTTGTCTTGTACAATGCACCTCTATATATTAGCTACAACTTCATTATAGTTTCTAATATCAACCCAGCAATATAATCTTTCGTAACTACCCATTGTCTGTAAGCAAAATACACAATAGAATGATGATTCTCTTCGCAAACTAAACAATACTTACATTACATGTGTCACTTTTTCTTCGTTTGCAACATAGAGAGGTAGAAGTATTAGGTTTAGCAGATCAAATTAGCAGGTGTGATTTAGCAAATTATTATGGGTTATCTTTATCTGTGTATAGAGCAAAAAACAATACAATGTACCTGTATAGGATATACGTACTGCTGTGTACATGTATGTACATGTAGAGTGGGTGTAGACAGCATGGTGCTACATGTACTACTACAGCCCTTCTCTATATACTCACTATACATGCACATGTACAATGTGCAGGTAGCTTTTCGTTAAAAAGAGCTCAAACCAGTGTTTGATGGATGGGTGTGATCTGACATGCCATATGTAGAATGACTATACACAAGCAGCTATACAAATCTTCTAACTCTATTGGATGATGATCAATTACCAGGCAAGCATCGATCTGGCAGTGTGATATACCCCACTGCTACTATATTATAATAATAACCTATTATGATCAGATGACAAACAAGATCCCACGCCACTGACTGAGTTGTTAAAAATAATATAATATAGCAATAGTAATTATTACCAATGAGGATGACAATAAAATACTCATAAATTTATATTAGTGAACATACAATAAAGGTACAAGAAACGATATGC
>JAYJLX010049899.1:0-11738 GCA_036873525.1 Chalinula nematifera | reverse complement strand
AATATAGCACGATTCCTACAGTTTGCAGGTAATGTACACAGTACATGTAAATATTGACGATGTACGATTACACAGTATACCTCAGTACACTTCAGGATTATGTAAATTTTAGCATTTTATTTTTTGTAAAGTGGTTATCATGTAGTACTGTACTTCGTATTGTACATGTATGTTATATAGCCGTTTTTTTTCCCTGAATTTAATTTGCATGCACTTCAGTGCTCAAGAGTGCATAAATTACAACAAATTACAAATCTGTTATTAATATTACTTAAAATGTAACATGTACATGTACATGTATGATGTATTTTGACTTCACATGTACACATGTATACTGTACAAGTGCATACATGTACAATGTACACATGTACTACATGTACAGTGTATCATTTTTATGTACTGTATAAAAGGTAATCTGTATATGCAACAAAAAATTTTTTTTATCACATGTTTTCACAGAGAGGCACTGTAGTGTACTAAATCAGATATTAAGGCTGGGTACTGTTCCGTTATATGAGGCTTTGTATGCTGTCCTGGTAAACCACATCCACCTGCTCGACTTTGATTTGAAACGTTGTTATTTTCATCACAAATTGGAACAGTTCAACACGAGTTTCCCTTTTAGACTGTATGAAGAAGAAGAAGAAGATGGTGACAATTTAGTTATACACGCTCGAAGAGACTATGTATTTGAGGATTCGTACAATGAGTTTGACTGCAGACCCCCACAGATAGTTATTGAGCGGGACCTACGAATCGTATTCGAAGGGGAGAAGTGTCAGGATGCTGAAAAGTTATTGAGTGAATGGTACCTTATTGTTACCAGGGAGATGTTTAACCCCGACAAAGCCCTCTTCAAGGCTGCTGGAAACAAAGCCACTTACATGCCTAACCCAGCATCGCATGTAAAGCAGGATCACCTCAGGTATTTCAAGTTCATTGGTCGTTTCATTGCGAAGGCTATTTACAGTAATAAGCTAGTGGACTGTCACTTTACACGCTCGTTTTATAAGCACATACTGGGTAAACCGGTTCACTATACAGACATGGAGTTAGAGGACAGTGCCTTCTACAGGAGTATGGTATTCCTATTGAATCATGGAGTGGATGAGTTTGGAGCAGAACTGACATTCAGTACTGAGGTATTGTACATTGTACATGCACATACATGTAACAGTACATGTAACAGTATACTCACTGTACTGATGCTGTAGTGTGGGAGGAAAGGGTGATGGACATTTAAAGTCTGTTCACGTTGAGTTGGGGATTTGCTCATTAGATATTCATCTAAGATTCATTAATTATGGCTGTGCACCGCCCACGCACCTCTGTACTTGATGCATTATGAATGATAAAATTATTACGCAATACATGTAATTGTCAATGAATACTAATGTCATCTCCTTTGTAATACTTGTGTGATAATTTGTATTTATACTGTACGGTATGTATTATTTGTGTGGACACTTATTGTACTAAGTGTATTATATACCATAAACGTAGAAATTTTCGACCAATTAAAATTTTGACTTACAATCCATGAGTAGTAAAAAGTTAATTTCGACTGATGGGTGTGGTTACAGTATAACATGCACTGAAGAAGAGCCGTGTTTGTATACAGTTAAAGACTACATGTAATATTATTTTTTTCGACTATTTCAAGGAAGGTCCAAAAGGACGGAATTTTCTACTGGTCGAAAATTTCTGCATTATGGTACATTGTATGTACATTGTACATGTACATGTATTATGTATATACCCAGCAGCTGTCATATTAGCTACATGTGTACACTGTACATAATTATGTATCTGCATGTTACATTATACACAATATAAAATATAACAGCTGGATATAACATTAGTATAATACATGTACTACATCTACTAGTAGAAACTGGAAATATTCGTACAGTATGCTAAACTGGTTTTTATCCCCTCAGATTGACAAATTCGGTAAAACCATAGTTAAAGACCTGAAGCCCAATGGCCGTAATATTCCAGTCACTGAGAGCAACAAAAAGGAATACGTCCAACTAGTGTGCCAGATGAAAATGACCGGTTCCATTCGTAAACAGATCAAGAGTTTCCTCAAGGGTTTCCATGAAATCATCCCAAAGTCCCTGCTCTCCATCTTCAACGCACATGAGCTGGAGTTATTAATATCAGGTCTACCTAACATTGATATCCAGGATCTGAAGGCCAACACAGAGTATCACAAATATACGGAGACATCATTACAAGTGAGGAGGGGGCGGGGCTGATTTAATTGATAAGAGATTTGTTTATTTTGAATACGATTACAGTACCCTTAATAAGCTTTTACATGTACAACTGTACATGTACATGTATCACAAATAAACTGTGTTTAGTGCCTTTGATTTGTAAGGCTTTTATGGAGTAATTATTACATAATCAGTGTTAATATTGTTTACATATGCATTAGTATTTTACCCATCTTTCAATACTCTCATTTTTTTCAGATTCAGTGGTTCTGGGAAGCCCTAAGATCGTATAGCCAAGCTGATAGGGCTCGGTTTCTACAGTTTGTCACGGGAACCTCCAAGGTCCCCCTGCAAGGGTTCATAGCACTGGAAGGAATAAACGGAATCCAAAAATTTCAGATTCACCGTGACGACAGATCAACAGACAGACTACCTACGGCTCACAAATGGTTAGTATAATGTGCAAGTACAGTGTATGTGTAGAAGGACAAAATTTTAACCCAAGCATGGGCAGAAGGTTATAGTAGCCGGTTTGTGTGTCTGTATGTGCGTTACCACTTAATCTCATACTGGTAGAACTTCATTAAACTCCATCGAAGTCATGATTTTAAAGGTGGGATTCTTACATGTACATGTATAGTGGCAGGGATTATTCATTCAAACGAAGATCTTTGACGATTTTGATTGATACACGTAGTTAAGTTGGCTGCCATCTTTTTAAACTGCACCCCCTGAGCTATCCAGTAATGCCTATCTATACAGTATACAGTGGAACCTGTCTATAACGGACACCTTTGGGACAGCCAATGTTGTCCTTTATAGAGAGGTGTCCTTAACTTAGAGGTTCAATGATTCAACTTTGCAGAAGTAATAGGAGCCAAAGTTAACAAGGATGCTGGATATGGTCTGGAGATGCCGTGCTGATTTACCAGATGGATACATTTTGCAAGCTCAGCGTTTTATTCAATCAATTACAATTATTTAAACCAAAAATAATTAATTATAATTTTGTGGGTGGGGCTTTGTCCGCCTTAAACGGGTTGATTTGCATGGCTGAAGTTACATTGGTGACTGCAATAGCGTTCGTTGTACGGAATAGAGAGGTTCCGTTATCCGGAGGTTAGTTTCTATGTAAATGAACGGCCTTACGGCCAAGACATCTTAAACTGTCCGTAGTAGGGAGGTGTTCGTTATTTCAAGGTCCGTTTTAGAGAGGTTCCACTGTATACTGTACATGTACATGTACTTTTAAGTTTGATCAGCAGCAGGTGGTTGATTTTGTTTATCAGTTATTGCAGTATTGATAGATAGATTTTTAATAGATAAATCTACTAGTGATTGGCTGTTTAGTGAAGAATATTTCTACTTGAGTTTGCAAGCAGTGTTGTTGCCTGAGTGTGTGTGATAGTGTGGAGAATATGAAAATTTTTTGGTCATTCTGTCACTGTACATGTACATACATACATGTACTTGTGAAACAGTATAGTGTAAAGGATAATGTAAGCTATTCTAGATGTGTTATGAAATTTGTATTAGGTGAAATGTACTGTACATGTATTACCTCGACTCGGTGAGTGTTTTGTACTTTAGTTCACTTACTTGCTTGTATTTTTTTTTTTATTTTAGTTTCAACCATCTTGATCTACCTCCATATGAAACATACGACAAATTAAATCAAATGCTACTGGCTGCTATTAGAGAATGTCCCAAAGGATTTGGCTTTGCCTGATATCAGTCACAATGCCGGACTATACTAGACTATTATTTGGCTATATGTGATATAATATTCAGTTATTACTAAATGCTGTCTCAATAAAAAATATTTCAGGCGAATCTATTTTAATATCTACATGTAACACTGAAGATATAACAGAGCTTGCATTCTCGCCAATCAATGAATAACTGAGCTGGATCGATGGACGGTACACCAACTAGCTAAGGATACGTGTAAATTAGGTGCCTTCGAAAAGTGCTGTGTCTTGTTATTTTTTGTGTTCAGTTTGCCCAACAAGTTATTGTTATTCGTGATTACAAGTGGAGCAATCAGTATTACTAGTAAAATGAATATTCAGATACAAATTCCATCATTACTTTTGCCATGCTATACCATAACAACGGTCTAGTGAAGCAGCTAGATATTCCTGTTGAGTACATGTACATAAAAATATAATTAATGCATGGATGAGCTTAAGTTACATGCACCTATACGCATGCAGTCATACTGTCTTTCAGCTTATAGTACACAATAATACACATGCAACTATTATTATACTAGAGTCTATGCCAATAATTTTAAGTAATTCCCTTGTGATATGAGAATAAAGATAAACAGTTTATGAATATATTATATAACTCTGGCAAATAGACAAAACTTTGTGTCAATAAACCTCTTGTTATAATTATTGCGGCATGCATATTTTAATTCCTGCTTAATTCAGTAATCAGTATACAAGCCTTGCTTTATACGGATAAAGCAAGGCTATAGCTTATACCATAATATTATTAGTCAGTAATAATTTTTTCGGCAGAATTAGACTAGATCTAGTACCATTAATTAAATAAACTTTACTATCTGAATAAAAAGTTGCATGCTAATGAGCCATGGCCCACCCTGCCAATGAGCACATGTATCCAAACTGAAAAAAAGATAATTATGCTAGCTTGCATGCATGGGCCATAAAATTCGCCCATTATCATGTTTCTTCCATGCCCAGCTATATCCAGTTTCGCCCACATTGCATTATACATGTATACAACTTAACTGCGCGCGCTGCTATCACTGATCATGAATATAATTAATCAAGCATGAATACCATTAAATATTATGCAACTGTACTATCAAATTCCTGTGATTACTATATCATAGTATGAATAACGATGAGCTTAGCTGTTTCGGGAACCACCGTCCCTAAAAAAAAAAAAGCAACCAGAAATATTTGCCAAGAAGTAGCTTAATGGTGGCTCAAGGTATGTTGAAAAGTTATAAAATAATACTGAGTTTGTGATATATGCTGAGCAGGCACTATGATAGCCGGACTCTATGGTTCATACATGTGCTGGCATCTGTATTCTGATTGATATTACTTTTGCTATACAGTTTAATATTTTTGAAATGAGTGAAATGTCATTGAGCTCTGAAGCACTGCACATGCCGTTGAAGCGACATGATTCACCTCAACTGCCGCTTATAGTAAATTCTTATGAAACGGAGCACAATCCGCTACACATTATGGCAGGTCTATTACTTCAATCGAAATCACTTGGGTCATTTAGTTCACCTATTAGTGGCATACGGCATGGCTCTAGCATCAATCACACTAGGGATGCAGGTATTCCTAATCTTTATAAATTTTAACTGTCAAACTATTTATAGCTGGCTTCATTATAATTATGATGATCTATATATATATAGACCTGTATAAATATATTTTAGTTAAGTTTTTTTTCATTTATGCATAGCAGCATTACTGGTGGAAGAGTGCAAACAAGCAAAACATATTAAGCACATCAGATCACAATCAATGAAAAGAGAAACTGCAGGAAGCCTAGACACAATTAATGTTTTATCAGGTGATTAACTGCATGTGCATGGCATTGAAATTTGTATATGAAACCATTTAATTATTTTGTGACTACATTTTTCAGATGACGAACTCTGCAACAATTTTCTGAGTAATGCATATACTCAAGAAGAGAATACACCAGCAGGTAGATATGATATACACTGTATATGCATGCACACACAATGATTCGATTGCATTTTAGTGACTTTTTTGCAAGATGGAAGCACAGCACAGTCCAGTGATTGCCATGCTTCTAAAACTGATGAAGAGGAAGAGTACATTGAAGGTGCAATATAACTTTTAATTAATAAAAATTTAATTGAAAAAAATTTTCCTTAAGATTGGATAAAAGAATTGTATGAAGAAACCATGACAACCTCACCCCAACCACTGAAATTAATTCATGCCACACCCACCATGACAATGCCAAAACAGCTTCCAAAAGATGAAACAGAATACACCAAGATATTTCAGAATTTCATTGTGGACGGATTATCTTTAAAACACGGCATTGCACAAAGCATTAAAACGTATGTGCTATATTATTATGAATGCATGCGTGTGGCATTATGCAATTGTGTAGTTATACCCATGCGCATGAAGTATATCATAATAATAATAATTATTATAATAGATAGTACAAAATTAAGAATGAAATTCATCAATTTAAAATTTTTATATACATATATAATTATAGAGTCAATGGAGTTGAATCGTTGAGTATCGGGTTCTCCGTAAAGAGTGAGAAACACTACTGGCCAGTGATTAGGGTTGTAGCTGATGAAAGAACCTGCAATGAAATGGAACAGCAGCCGGAACAACGCAAGTCGGACCTAATTCACGATGTTACTGATGCATTACAAAAGGAACTAAAACTGCTGTACTCTTCATCATTGAGTCAAAAGGATTTGGAAAACATGATAGAAATTGTCATAAATTATCCACTTAAATCATTTAAGCTATGTACTGCATCAGGTAAAGTTGAAACGACATACACCGGACTTCAAAAAGAAGGTGTGGTGGGTTTTAACCTTTGTAACCAATTAAAAATTGGTGAAACATCATATGAAGCTCATTACACAATCTGCAGTTATCACACACTAGTACCTAGCCACAGCCAACACTTTACTTTGCCTCCTTTACCTGCATCATTACATCGCGAAGAGCCGGATACAAAAGTGGTGTTCGAATACCTTAATACTCAGTCTGGTTTTTCTGATGTAACGTTAGCTGAAAATCCCCCAAATGATGAGTTGGTAATACCTACTCTACTTCGCGCAACCATCTTTCCTGTACACGCCGAGAAATTATTCACAAAAATGCGACAACATTACGGCTATAAATGCAAAATATTGCACAATAGCGTAGCAATTGGTAACTCTACGTCAAGCCAGGCAACCACACAGCCTTTGAACAACACAACTGCTGCAAGCTATGATCAGCACGATGCTGAATTCGTACTTGGCAAAGCAGGACTCATAAAACGAGGTGATGACGAAACATACAAGTATATGGTGATTGACTCCGCGGTAATGAATCAAATTTCAAATCAGGAGCGGAGCTATCCAATGAATATTGATGTTGGAGTCCTGAAACATACTGCAGATGAAAAATACATATGTAGCTTCGAAGAATCATTCGATGAATTGCCACAAAACATCAATTGGTGTGGACCACCAGATCAAAATATTGAAAGCTGGAAAGGAAACGTTGTGTACATAAAAGGGAAACAAGTCCGAACTCTATCAGATAGGATGGTCACATTTGCTGATCCAGAAGCGGAATATCCTGGGTACAGTTGGAAATTGAATCAAAATGCTGCTGATGGTGTTAAACTAGGAGATTCAGGAGCACCTGTATTTCTTCGAACTCAGACCACAGGAGACACATGCACATTTCACTTACTGGGAACTTTAATGACCCAAAAAAGTGCTTCTCCTGTTATGTTCACCCTTGATACAATACAAGCTGAACTGGCAATACATCACATCAAACAAATCATAGAGAAAAAGCCTCTACCTTTCATGTGTAAGCCAACTGCAGAGAAGGGATTACGAAATTGCCTGATCAACTACAAGAAGCTGCTGATACTACACAAGAGGAAACAGTCTCTTAAAAAACTGCCAGTAACACGTTATGGCAAACTAAAATCACCAGATGAATATAAAAAATTGAGTGCGGAGCCTGAAGATGATGATGAACCTGACGATCAATTCACTGAATGCACTGCACAATGTACAGTGCCTGATGATGATCCCTCTGCCGCTGCTCGAGATAATCAATTCATTGAACCTGCTGATCAAGATATTGTCAGGTGTGACTTAGCAATATGCTTTAATTCGCACAACCACAGACAATAATGCTAATGATGCATACATTAACTTGTATGCATGGCATATAACTTGTATATGCATGGCATACACGTATATAAGTGTGTCATTGTAGAAATTATACAAAGTTTAAATCTTGCATGTCTTATAAATCCCTCTTAAATATTTTGATAATTTACTATTAATCCCGCTTTTTTGTATAGAGCTGGTACACAATCTTTCTCTGTTTATTTTCTCCCCTCTGTCATGAAACTCTGGAACACATTATAACATTAGATCTTCATCTCTCTCTCCTCTTTTATATCCAATCTATCTGATAACAATATAACTTAGTTTTTGTAGTCACTAATTTCACTAACTGTGGGTATTATCATGAATTATAGCGTGCGCTATTGAAACTATATTATTATACTTAAAAACCTAAACCACTGTAATTATGCATGCTATAATATGCTGGTATCATTCATGTTTGTAATATTTTACAATTATTCTTTTGGTCTGTGGGAAGGTGTCCAAAGGTGTGTTCTGGCTCAGCCAGATGGGCCAATCAGCATATACTGAGGTGGAGATCCACTGTTTTCAGTCTTTACTTTACTGGTTTCTTTACTACTACAATCATTATTGCTATGATTACTAGACCATGCCGGCATGCCCACCTCTACCACATGATAGCTCTGCGTACTCACTCATTAAGGGTCAACCAAAAGCTCCTATGCAGTTTGCATCATGTTTAAAAGAGCATTGGATCATGAATAATATTCATCAATTGTTTATGGGTCAGTGTAGCTTTAAGTAGTTGTCAGGCTCAGTTGAGCACACCTATACACATACTCAGCTATATACATGTTTAGTCTCGCATGGCCAGCCCCTCCTATTCTGGCCAACGAGACTAATACATGTTTATTATGACACAGCTGAAAAATTCCAAGCTGTTGTTTTTTGTCTCTTGATGATAGTGTGGTAGGCAGTTATACCAGGAGTAGCAGTAGACTCATGATGCATTTTTGCTGTAAGTCTATGTTTTAGTGGTATTGTACCTAAAAGTTCTTCATGCACTCCTTGGTGGCAGCAATTGCATAGTAGCCCCGCCCTTCTATAGCTAGCAGCGGCCCCGCCCTTCTATAAAAATTTATTATTAATCTTTCACGTGATACCACGTGTGAGTAGTCTTTTTATCTCTTTCCAACGTCTCTTGTCCCCCCGGTTTTGTAACACAGTAACTGTAAACTAGTGTTTGCTACTTTGCTATTTTGCTTGTTTCAAGTTGTCTTGGATCTTATGAGAAATGAAAATCAAAACTAGATCTAGCTGGAAGAAAAACATTAGTAGTAGCAGAAATCCAGAAGGTGGACGTTTGGTGCTATGGCCAAGTTAGCTATATTAAAACTTATAATAAACTAACTGTAATATTGTATTCTTGTGTGTACTGTAGTTTGAACTGTACTATTGGATTGATGTGCTAGACAAATTTGACTACATCCTATCTACAGTTAGTAGTACTACCGGCCATTATGGTGCTACCAAGCAGGAGCTTGTTCGTCTCTTCATGTGTCCAAAGCTGGCTGACCCAGTGGTGAGACGTACCCCATACTTAATGTTGAAGGATGCGATCTAGTCAGACATGGCCTGACCCACCCATTGCTAAAGGGGGTAGGACTCACTCAACACTCATTTTGGTCTCCTGTTAGAACCCTTCTGGCATGGCTCGGTATAGCTAATAACGAGTCAACTATATATCCTATCATGTGCTTCAGTTTAATTAACTTTTTGCAAACATAACTTGCTGTAACTACTCAAATATATAATTATGTTCATGCAGAACTAGCACCTACAGTTGTAGTTAGTATACCTGAATGGAATGGAAGGCCTTGAATGGTACATCACAATCAAGATTATCCTTCTCCCACCCCCCACTTGCTATTAATTGCAGCTATCATAATTCTAACCTTTATTCCTCCATAATACAGTGCTGTAGTTACATGTATAATGCCTCAAAATGACAGCTGGATATACAACACTGTACCTTAACTTGGACTGTATACAATTGTTTTGTACTTGTGTGAAGCCTGGTTTATACACAATGTGAGGTCAACAATTTGTACAGTCCAAAATGTTACCCAAGTTCGATTCTACAGCTTTGTTTGTCTGGGTGTAAACCAGGCTTACTGAACCACTGTTGTATAGATAGTGGGAATATGGATAAAGGATGAAACATATGCTGTAGCATGTAAATAGCTACAAGCCAAACTGTGTCTCAAAATACAAATACCATATAGCGGGTTTGTTTCGTGAGGCTACACTTTCATTCTTTTTGTTCTTCAATGTGAATGTGGGAGAATGAACATTTATTCGAATGAAAAGCAGAGTAGATGGGCGTGGTAGCTTATTAACGTGTTCAGAATGAATGTTTAACCTCACGAAATTCATTTTGAGGATGGAAAACGAAGCTTTAGCCTCACAAAACAAACCTGCTACATGGTATAAACTATATTATATAATAAATGTTACTTTTATACTGGGTCTCTAGAAGTCCACTGATGAATGTTTCTAAATTTGTATGTGCTTGTTAATAATAAAAATGAATTGTTACATGTATTTTCAATGCATATTTTTTTGAATTGGAAAAAAAATGTTTCAAACTGTATGCTCCTGATAACTTTTGTCTATAATCTCATCCTCTACAGGTAAAATCCCAAGTTCTTGCTGTACTAAATTTCACATCTCTAAGCATTCAGCACTCGTATTGTCGTCATAACATTTACAACTCTACTGAAGTGAGTTATCAAACTCCGTACCAGCGTAACCCAGGACCAATCTCACACCTATTAATATAGCATTCATCCTAGTACCTGTACACTCAGTGTTGTATAGTCATATGTATGGCAACTATTTAATCGTTTCAAGCCACACGCTTTTAATTAACTGTTCTGTTGATGTAGGTATCAAGTATTTTTTTCTTTCTTGTTTTCTTTAGCATTTGTGTACCTTTTTGTCTAGTGCAGACCACAATATCATCTTAACTGTACTCAATCTACTGCGTGTGCTTAATGAAGATCCAAACTTCATATTTGCTTTCCTAATCCCATTGAGGTACCCTTTCTGTTTGTATTTGGAGTTTTTTTGGAAAGGGGGTGTGGTCAGAGGTAATTGGGTGTTATATTATTATTAATTAGTATACGTATCAATTGCACTAATTCATACATGTATCAATTACACTAATTCATACACGTATCAATTACAGTAATTCATACACTTATCAATTACACTAATTCATACACGTATCAATTACACTAATTCATTAACGTATCAATTACACTAATTCATTAACGTATCAATTACACTAATTCATACACGTATCAATTACACTAATTCATACACATATCAATTACAGTAATTCATACACGTATCAATTACACTAATTCATACACGTATCAATTACACTTATTTGTACTTATTTGTACACGTATCAATTACACTAATTCATACATGTATCAATTACAGTAATTCATACACATATCAATTACACTAATTCATACACGTATCAATTACACTTATTTGTACTTATTTGTACACGTATCAATTACACTAATTCATACATGTATCAATTACAGTAATTCATACAC
>JAYJLX010049888.1:0-11738 GCA_036873525.1 Chalinula nematifera | reverse complement strand
CACGTTTGCTGACAGTTTGAAGTTGGCCATTATTTTCGGCCATTTTGAGGCGGTCCCAGGTATTAAGTCGCCCGTGATGCTGCTTCTCAAGCCTGGCTTTCTTCGACACCCTCTCGTTAGTGATTTTGCTTCCTTAATGACTTGTTCCCTTAACTGTAGCAGCTTGTCGTCCATGTGTTTTTGCAATCCCTCTGACGACGAGGATACGACCGCCAATTGACGTTTGAACTGCCGGGTTGAAATGGTCAAACCCATAGTACTACCAGAGCCACCGCTCGACGAAGTAGTCATCGTAGTGGTTGTAGTGCCACTCGTACTGGTAGAAGCCATTCGCAACGTAAATATTCACTGCGCTGATATCAAGTAATAAGTATGACAACTGCTAGTCATGAGTAGTACTGAGCTAGAATGACAAAAGCGCGCCTACGTGCTACCTTATAATGGCATATCTCACGTGATGTAATGCTTAGCATTACGTAATGGGAGCATATTTTCTGTCTTCAATCAAACGACAGAAAATACATCTCATGTTACTAGGAGAAGCTGCTGCATTGAAGACTACCACGCTAACCAAATGTCTGGAACGCGACTATAGAATAACAATTTAGTTGTATTGGAGACCTATCGAACATAAAGGAGAAATATGGTGTTGTTGCCGTAAAGACCGATCAAACAGTTGTAGATCACTTACCATGAATTCTATCTTTACCGTGCTCCCTGTTTCTTTGTCAAAGAGGAACTATTCACTGTATGGTTACAGACAGAAGGTACTACTCCTCAGATTTTCCTCGTGGTGGTCTTGCATTACCGTGCTGTTTAAAGATGAAAGGTCCACGCAAAAAAGTTGAGAAAAGGTTATGCTTTATTGATAGTTTGTAATAGTATTCACTATAATCCATGTACTGCAAAGCGGGATTTTTTTCGCGGCAATTAAATTTTGCGAATTGGCTTAAAACTGAAGGTTTTCAAACTTGCATCACTTCCTGATAAAAGCCAGTTATTCATAGATGCATAAGACAATGTTTGTTTACACAAGGGTGGGCTTATAGTTCAGCCTGTACAGTTAGATAACATTACGGACAGCTGATTCCACCATTTTAGTTCGCGAAAATCGCAAAATTTGTTATCCTAAAAAAAGCCCCCGCCATACGGTATCTAAATTTCTTTATAATGTAATAATGTAAAACAAACCTATATAGATAAACAAAATACAAATTAAACTATGCACAAATGTTTTATTTAATCATATTCATTAAAACTAAGCACATCATTGGCATCATCATGATCTTCACTACTGTAATCGTACCAATCGTCATCTTTATCTTTCAAATTGGGTTCTGAACACCACCATACACCTTGGCGATGGAGGTAGATATTCCGGTTGCAATGAATTTATTGACAGGTGTCACGTTATTCGATAGAGTTGGTTCACATAGGCTCAATATTGACAACTTGGACTATGCAACAACAATGGGGACTCGGGGAGTAACCAAGATCCCAAATAAAATAATCTAACTAAACCACAAAAAAACATTACACAAAATACAAGGTATACATTAGAACAATTGAATCAATAACAAAACTTACAAGAAATAATGTAACTAAAACAATCACTGAGTCCAATTGGAATGAGTGACTTAGATCCAGGCATAAACCTGTCAGGGGGTACTCCTCAATTAGAGCAAGTTGGATACGACCTTCGACTATCAGAGGAATTCCTTGTGGTAGTGCTCGAACCACGAACAGGAGATACGTACATGTACTTCCATCTCCTCGAGAGCAGGAACATTAACCTCGTCCACAAATGGTAAATCATACTGTCCATGACCATCTGAGTTACGCTTCCTCAACTGGTCCACGTGACACCGTCGCATGATCCGCTGAACCTCTACTTGATACGACACTGGACCGCTCTGTTTCGTAACCGTTCCTGATAACCATTTGTCTCCACTCAAGTGATTTCAAACCAAAACCCAATCGCAGATATCGAACGAACGAGCCTTAGCCTTTACATCATGATTAACCTTTTGATTCATTGTTTCCTTTCCACACGACGAGCTGGAAACGGTACAACTAAGTCCAATCTACCTCAATTGTCTTCCCAAAAGGGCTTCAGACGGAGAAACACCTGTAGTGCTATGAGGTGTAATAAGGTAAGCCATCAAAACCTTGGCTAATCTGCTGTCAATAGTACCTTCTCTGGTAATGGATGAATACCCGTGGAGTCAATACGATACCCAAGTAGTCAATTGACTTCCTCAAAAATTAACATTTGCTCTCCTTCAACCGCAAATTGGCTTTCTCCAATCAATCTAGCACCTCCTCCAAAGACTCCAGATTCCCTTTCTCTGAGTCTCACAAGATCAATATATCATCAATAAACACCATCACTCTTTGATTCCTTTCAACAGATTCTCCATTATTCTTTGAAACAACCAAGGAGCTGATGCGATCCCAAACGGTAACCAATTGTATCTGAACAACCCTTTATGTGTACCGATCACCACATACTTCTTCGATTCCTCTGCTAGCTCAAACTGCTGATATGCTTGTCTCATATCGAGCTTCGTAAACGATGTCCCTCCTTGGAGCTGTGTCAACAAGTCCTCGACCTTGGGAATTGGATAGTTATCCAACTTCGAAACTGGGTTTACCGTAACCCTGACAGATACGAACACTGCTTGTTGGCTTTAAGCACAGGAACAATCGGCGCAGCGCAACCAGCCATCTCCATCGGTTCTAACGTCCCATCAGACACCAACCGATCCAACTCCTCCGCCACCTTCCCACGTAAGGCATACAGAATTGGTCTAGGTCGAAAATATCGAGGTTTTGCAGAGGGGTGCACATGAAGCTTTGCTTGGAACCCGTTTAGTTTACCTAACTCCTCACCAAACACTGCTTCATGCTTCTTCAACAATGGTTGACCAAGTAGACAATGAATTTCCTGCCAGTCTAAGGTTACCTTTTTTAACCAACCCCTTCCCATTAGGGTAGGCCCATCTCCCTTAACCACAATAAGTGGCAGTTGCTGGTAGTCCTTCCCCTTATAATGGATGTTTACACAACAGCTCCCCAGCACTGCAATGGGCTCTTGGGAATATGTACACAGCTGCACTTCTGTTGCAGACAATACCCTAGTTGGCCATAACCTTCTAAAAGTGGTTTCACCCATTAGAGATACACTAGCACCAGTATCTAGTTCCATTTTAACTTGTTTCCCATCTAACTCAGAATCTACTACAATAGGTGAGTTACCCTTACTGGTACTTGTATTGTGCAAACTCACAGCCACCATATTGATTGGATCCTCAGCTTCCTCCATCTCCGAAACTGAGTCGTCCCATTCTGCTTGGCTTGTGACGTTCTAAGCACCCTTCCTTCGTGGGGTACCTGACTCTGTCTCCCTTTCGATTTACAGACTTTCTTCAAATGACCTTTTTTTCCACATGCGTGACACACCACCCCTGAGCTAACCGAACACCTCGCAACAATATGTCCCTTTTTTCCACACCGGAAACATACCATCGCTCTTCCATCTGTGGATTGTTTCTGAACACGCTGAACTCAATGGACAGGTTTCATGCTCCTGTGAGGTCCTTCACTTGCTGTGTTGCTGTCTCGTTCTGTTGAGCCAACTCCACTGCTGTCTTATACACTTGAGGTCTGGCTCCGCCAACAACCGCTTTTGCAATGCATCATCGTTGATACCACAGACAAGGCGATCTCGCAACATGTCTTCCAACGAAGCCCTGAATCCACAAAACTCTGATAAACACCTGAGCTCTGCAATAGACGCAGCTACCGACTCCCCAGGTTTCTGAACTCGAGTATGGAACCTGAACCGTTCGATGATGACTGACGGGGTAGGCTGAAAGTGCTTCCTCAATGCAGTTGACAAATCAGCAAACGACTTCTCCCCTGGTTTGCTTGGAAAGACTAGGTTATGAAGCAGCTTGTACGCGTCGCCGCAATGATCGACAGGAAAACGGCCCGTTTCTTCCCATCCCCATCGATACCATTCGCCACGAAAAAATATCCCAATCTTTCCTCATACTGAGACCATTCCTCCCCTGTTGCTATCAAACTCAGCTACATGTCCAATGATGCCAGCCATACTCATCGCCAAATGTCACGTTATTCGGTGGAGTTAGTTCACATAGGCTCAATACTGACAACTTGGACAATGATCGATAATGCAAAAACAATGGGGACTCAGGGAGTAACCAAGATCCCAAATAAAACAAGTTGTTATATACAAAATAACTACACATTAATATTAAGTATAATAAAAATAACTTTTATCGACCAGTCTTCAATAATACCACAACAAGTAAATGGGGATTATCTTATACAAAGGTCGAACATCTTCATTTGGGACCCAAGTGTTTCATTTCTTGAGCAGGTAATTTAAGGTATTTAGTTCATCAGATGTCCTCAAGCTTGTCGCCACGTCATTTGTATATAAGGGTTGAAATTCCCTCACCAGAAAAGCCTTTACTGCTGAGACGTCCATAGGTTGGAGTTTTAAAGTGCAATAGGCTGAGACCAAAACAGTGTGTATGTTGTGGGCATCCAGTGCCTTGTAAACCTTCTCTTTCGTTTGCCCTTGAATGATCGAAAATGGCTAAGGAGGTTGAGTAAAATCCATACCAAGATGTCGCTTGGCTTTGTCTTACAAGGAAACTTAAGTATGTGTCGAAAAAAATTTGCTGCATCGCATCATAATTATCTTATAAATAACTGCCAAAGCTACTATCCAGGTTTAATCCAGCTCATATTAATGCTTTTTGCACCGGTAATACCAATCACAGTGTTTATTCCACCATCACAATCTCTCAAGTGCTGCAAGTACACCTGGATCTTCTCGTCCATCTGCTTGCCTAGGAAAGGTTGTCGATCTTTCTTTGCATGAGGGAAGCTATTTACTTCTGGATAATCGTTAGCTTTCCTATTGCATTTCATTTCTGTTAGGTAAGCCTGTTTTAGCCCTCTAACCTTAATTGGTCTGCCCAGCTCTTTGGCGTTTGAAAAGTATCTGACAGTAGCTAAAACATCGTTTTCCATGGCATACTCACCAATTCTTACTCTCATTTCTAGGGATAGGTTTAGATACTCTCCTTTGGTTTTAGTTTTGACAACCTGAGTCTGCCAGACTGGCTGGTAAGCAGTTGCTACAGCCTTGTGGATGTGGAAGCCTGCTTTTAGTCCTTAGCTTCTTCTTTGTTTTAATTAACATAGAATAGACATACTCTTGTTATAACAGAATTCTCGTAGTAGTAAGTAGCAATGGTACTTTGGAACAAGTAAATAGTAGCCAAAGAACAAGGATTTGGAAAGAACCACTGAGAGAAGTAGAATCAATATTAGCAGCAGTACTGTGTGTGTGGTGTATGTGCGGGCACACTTTTTCACGGGTTTAAAAAAATTTAATGTATGACTGGTGAAATAGAAGATTGTCCAACATTTTGGCTCGTTTAAATTTCATGGTCACTCACTTCCTGCAAAATTAAGGGAAAATATTTTCTGTTTGAAATTAAAGGGTTGCGCGGTGCTATCAACAAAGTTTTAGTATTTATCAATGAAAGCATGATAAAAAAAAAACCGGAATTAAGGTATTTAGAGTATGCGTCGAAAAAAAGTGGACGCACCTTACCTTACAAAGTACAGTGATAATCATGCTTAAAACTTTTCTCAAGAGACACTTCTCAAACTTTGTCCATACTCTTAAAGGGTAATTGCAGTCAAAAACTAATGATAGTCTAATGTTGGCTTAAATGAAATTATTTATGTATAAAGTATTGCTATGTAAAAATTATTGCTCAGTTAGTGAGATATGAGCTCCAATATACACAAGATATTTAGGAAATCAACCATGTTTAAATTAACTTCCTGTTTGGGGGCGCGGTCACGCATGATGTCACAGCAGGAATTCAATGTTTCAATGTATGGTACTCTCCACCTGTTTACACAGCTCTCCTGCCTCAATGCAAGCAGCTGAAACTTTGCAGAGGTAATCTATGAGATTAGTACTGCCAGGAAATGAGTAAAAAAAATTCAAAGCAAGGTATTCATTGATAGAAAATATTCCTGCATTTACAATTTTTAAGGTTTTTATGGTAGTTTACTTCTGAAAAAGTACTTCTGCAAAATTTCAGCTCAATAGCTGAGGCAGGAGAGCTGTATAAACAGGTGGAGAGCACCATACATTGACCCTTTAACCATGATTTTCGGTTCACAAGCTGTAGGCTACTGTAAAACTTCTCGTATACTATGGTCCAGAATTACAGTATCCCTGCCAAAATTCTGTACCTACACCTCTTCGTTTATTTTCTTCACTGTTTATAATTTTAAAGTATTTTGTCCTTCAAAATTTGATTAAACGCTCGGGCAAAGTAATTCTCTTCAAAATGATATATGGGGTGTACTATTTGCTTTTTGTTACTCATGCTAGAGTCGTGTAAATATTTATACACAACCGTATTGAAAAAAGGTGTCTGGCCTTTACTACCATCAAATAGTATCCGCAGATACTATTAATTTCAGTCCATTCAAAAATTTCTGAAGGTTTCAGGAAACAGAAAAAAAAATATTTGAACTCACAGGGGATCAAACCTGGGACCCCATTGTCTGACTGAGGTCGCTAACTGCTGTTCCATCCATGCATTTCTGTATTAGTACTTATGCGAATACTATTTGAGGGTTAAAACTGTTTGAGGAAATACGGTATATATCAACTATTCTTTTTTTACAGATAATGATGTTGAAATTAAGGGGTCACCCACCCATGTTGCTAAAAAAACAAGATAATGATGATCCTATGAAGAATTTTTCAAAAACTTTTTTTAAGGTAATGCATTGTTCACAAAAGGGAATTAGTGTTTTGTACAAAACAAATAATTATAGTCAAAAATAAAACTTATCGTTCTATAGTCATATTTATAATTCTGTGATTTTACTATGTGATACAGTGTACATTCAGTCACGTAAATAGCACATTAAAGCCTGGTTCACAGTATGACGCTAGAACGTTACTGAGAATAGAAATTTGTTCTAATCTGCTGTGTCATCTGCGTGAAGATTACGGAAAATATTCCGAAATTTCCATTGACCCTCAAAACTGCGTTCTGTTGTGTATTCATTGAACAAATCTTCTATGAAATGGCATACTTGATTGTATGAATAATTTTCGTTAATGTTTTATCATTCAGCTGTCACAACTTTACTGGTAGGTTTAGACCTGGGTCGAAGTAGAAATTTGTTAACTGTTGCTTATGTGCACAATTTATTTGATCTTAGAGTGAAGTATAGATTTGGCATGTGGGGCTACTAATTACATTTATTGACATCACAACCTACTTAAAAGCACATTGTCTAACTCTTGAAAGACTTATCATTTGATTATCATGTAAAATAAGCGTTCACTTCCTTTCTCAAATGCAAAGTGGCTAAAGAAGGGACTAGAAGTGATGGATTTGTTTGAGCCTGTTGCAGAAATTAATGAGCTTAATCACTAGGCTTTAAGCGAACTTTTCAGTGACTTGTTTAGCAGTTTTGGGTGTATTTGCATAGTAATCACGAGAAATACTAAGACGACATTTTTGCAAATGGCGTTGACATGCTTTTGTTTATAACTCCAAGACTATAAAGGATGCAAAAGTTAATCGGTAAATATTTACCTAGTATTGCTATGAAAGTGTAGTTAAATTTTCCGCCTGCTCAATGTAGTCCTTCAAATTCATTCCTTGCCATTTTGTTTAATAATATTCATATTTTGACGAAGTAGCGCTCACGAATGAACTGCACTCCGGCTTCAATAATAGTTTAGCATTGAAGAGTACAGTAGTCCTCAAAAAAAAAGTTGCCCATCACGTATTCCTTTAGTATTCGTAGCATACTACAAAACGGTTGTACTAAAGTTGTTTTCACTACAGTTTTATCTCTCAGCTTTCATAACTTAGTGTTATACTGTTTGTTTACAAATACTATAGTGAAATAATAGAGAATTATGACAGATGAATACAGCACAGTAACACTATAGTAGGATTGTAGCGCCAAAAACAAAAACGCAACGGCAACTTTTGTTTTTGAGGACTACTATAGCTCCAAAAAAATATTGTCCCGTTTATTGTAAGCTTATACATGTACAGTACATCACAAAAAAAACTTTACATTGCTCGATCGTTTCGGGATTGTTTCATGGTAAAAAATGATCCAAAACAGTTCATTGTTTGCTACTACGTTATACTCAGCTGTCATAACTTTTCCTGAAACCTTTATCTATTTATATATAGTGACTTCATAGGACTTATGCATTTCTATTAAACGTATAATACAATTTACAGTCAATGGGGCAAGGCACTAGCAGAATAACAATTAAAGTATATGAGACTCTCTGACTGCAGGCTAGGATTTTAGCTTGCTGGATCTATAATTGCAGTAAGTGCAGGATGCATCAAGAAACAGAATTCGCAGAAAGCAGTGGAAAGGAAACGGAAATGATGACAGTTGCTGAAATAAAGGCTTGGCCTAGGCAAAAGGAAGTGCCAACAAAATGGAACAAGAACGAGTTAAGTCAGTAGTAATTACGCACTTCATACAACATAATGTAATTATGCACTTCATAGTATATAGTGTATTGATGATGACAAAGCTTTACATTTATAGGATTAATGCTTGTTTAAGATATGGTTGGACTAAGACTGACAATAAAGATGATGTATTGAGCTCAGGATGAGGAGCAGCTGATGTTGACATAAAGTACCTGGTGGAAGGATGGCTCCCACTGCTTAGTGATGCACTCACTCGATTGGACTCATTCCATGATTTTAATATGACCCATATCGTGTCTTACATTACTCAAAGAATGCAAGACCATCTACCAGCCGGAGATTTCAAATCTGTACATAAATCTCCTGAAAATCGCCTTAGATGTGGTCATGTACAGAGTATTCAGTTTTGCTGCTGTGGATGATAGTATCTTGTACGTTAAATCGAAGTGCCTTCCAGAAATGAGGAATGATAGAGTGTACTGTGTGCAAATGGCCCTTCAGAGGAGTACTTGTGATATCATCAGTGCTGAATGTGGCTCATCAGTGCTGAATGTGGCTCTCCAGCTGGCCTGGACCTACTGGCAGTTGTAAACACATTGGTGCATTATCTTATGCACTTTCTCTACAATAGATGTAAAACATTAAACCTGTACTGATACTCTGCAATCATGGTATCAGCCTCGTGTTCACAAAGTTGAGCCCATCCTTGTTGATCAGTGGCACCGTAAATTGACGCCAACTAAAGTACGTGCGAAAGGATCTCAAATGATTTAAAATCCTCGACCACTTACTCTTCAACAGCCAGACCCTCAAGTACTTGAAACAGTTAGATGCACTCTTTTAGGCATAAATAGACGTTGTGGGTTTCTGAGCATAATAGTTCTATCTTCAGAGAAAATAGCACAAAGTCATTCATATGTGTCTGACGTAGCCAAGAGTACTGCTATCCCATATGTTTCTGAAGTGAGTATTCCCACAGATGCTGATGTAATTGCTTAAAATGGGTAGAATCTCTTGGTGATATCTGAAGAATCCAAACCAACAGCATTGTGTCAGGATTTCATCTGGATGCAGAAGAAAGGTGCTCATTGGAAGAGAACACAAGTGCTCAAAATGGCACTCCAGTATGGTTTCGTGCAAGACAAAACAGCATCACTGGATCCAAGTGTGGTTGTATCATTACTCAAAAGACCAAAAGCAAGCCCCTACTTCAAAGTTTCATCTATCCAAAGCCAATGTTACCCCTACTTCCCAAAGCCATTGAATGGGGTAAAGAAGTGAACACAAAGCCTGCCAAGCATATCAGACATTCATGGGGAACAATGGCCACAAAGGTATAGAAGTAAGCAAAGCTGGGTTAGTGGTTATGTGCATAAGGGGTGGTTTGGAGCTTCTCCTGATGGCTGGGTTCTGGGTTCTGGATCCACTGTGTGTCCATCCAAACAGAATGTTCGAAGTAAAGTGCCCTTATTCAATGGCTGACAGGACCATTGAAGAAATGCGGTGCAAAGAAGGTTTTTATTTTCATTTTGTAAATGGAAGTTGGCAACTCGATAAGAAACATCAATACTACCATCAAGTGCTACTTCAACTGCTTGTATCTTCTAATAAAGCTAAACGGTGTGACTTTTGTGTTTTCACATTAAAAACTATTTGTGTACAGCGTATCTTTCCAGATAGCAGAATGACATCAGTCCAGTATTCGATGAATACTTTTTTGATTATATTATACCTGAATTGTTATCTCTACATTGTAAACCCAGTCATTATTTGTAATTACATGTTTTTAGTTACACCTGCCCAGATGTGCACCTAACCATCACTTCATTCTTTATTATCACGTTATTATTATTATTATAGTCAGTATGTATAAATGCATTCATGTTTCTGTATCACTTAACAATATAGTATCAGTTAAAAAAAACTATTAAACTAATGGTTGTTAGAAGTTAGACTACATCCAACAAACGAAAGATATTCTGTCAGCTATGTCAGTTAATGAAGCAGGAATACTCTTATTGAAGATGTGGAAGTTTTTTATCCGTTCCATAGCTCGTTCAACATGTATCTGTAGAGAATCAATGTGTCTTATAATCGTTTTCAGAGAACAGATATTTACCACGTAAAAAAGGAGGTATGTTTAAATGAGCCCCTAATAACACCAGATCATCTTCAATGTCTGTACTAAAGTGACTTGGGAAATGACCCTTTTAATTAATATAAGTTATTAATCTATCTAATTATAGTTATTAATATTGGATGTATAAATAGATTCCCTTTTTATTACAAAATAGTTTTCAACTCTCGTTGCATGCATTGTTGTTGACTGTTGTTGGGCTCTCACACTGATCTATAACATTGGCGACGAGGTAAACTTCGACAAATATGTCTGCAATGTTTGGCAAAATCGGACCTTTCGTACCTACCGCAGAAACATGGTCTTCGTACTCCGAAAGGTTAAAATACTTTTTCAGTGCAAATGGAATTGCTGACGACAAGAAACACGACATATTCCTAACCGTTTGTGGACCTCAAACCTTCCAGCTGCTACGTAGCCTATGTCAACCAAAAGAGCTGAGTGAACTGACGTACGCTCAACTACTCGAAAATCTGTCCAAACACTATGAACCAGCTCCGTCACCGATTGTACAGAGGTATAAGTTCCACACCCGGGAACGCAAACCTTCAGAGACTGTAGCAACCTATATTGCTGAGTTGAAACAGATAGCCCGTTATTGTGACTTTAAAGCTGACACAATGGGTGAAATGATTCGCGATCGTATTGTGTGTGGGGTGAACGATGGAAGAATACAGCGAGCCCTACTACAAGAGCCGAAGCTCACCTATGAGAAAACCCTTGAAATAGCACAAGGCATTGAGGCAGCCACAATGGACGTGCAAGCCCTCAACCCTACGTCGAACCGTACGGTACAACGAATAACTGAGCAGAAGGCACCCAAAGCAACGAAGAAGACACAATCCGGAGCATGCTACCGATGTGGTGGTAAACACCTTCAACAACAGTGCAGATTCAGAAACGAGACGTGTAGAGGATGCAGGAAGAAGGGTCACATCGAGAAAGTTTGTAGAAGCAAAGGTGACCATAGGCCTAAACCACAAGACAAACAACCTTCCCACAACACTATTAAAGCCGTGGGGAGCCCCTCCTCTACTACTGATCCCTCT
>JAYJLX010049887.1:7442-32635 GCA_036873525.1 Chalinula nematifera | reverse complement strand
ATTATTAACATTTTCTAATTAATTGTGTATTATTATTATTACAGAGTTACAGAGCAGTAATGATTGGTGAGTCAGTATAGTATATGTTAATCCATCTAATCATGCATGATACCTATATCTGTTGCTATAGTGATATATCCAGTACTGAGGGTACAGCTACTGCTGTGTATACTCCACTCAATACAAACACAATGCTACCTAAGAGAGAGTACGCTGTGGTTAAGTATAATTGAACAATGCTTAATGCTGATTTTCATAATATTATAGCTAAGTATATGAATTTATTGTACTTAAAAGAAGATTTTGATTGCTTTGTTATATTTTCAAGTATGAGTTAACATTACTACAAGAGAGGGTGTGTGCTATATGGGGCATGATGGGGGAAGCCTAAAACTCAAAGCAAGTTATATCATTTATTTTGTTCAGATTACACCCACCTACATAATCACATCAATACCCTTGTATGCATTGTTTGTGAGTAAAGTATATCAGAGTCTATACTGATGTGTTTCATAGTGTGTGTGGTAAGCTATATGGTGTAGTTGGGAAAAAACCAATTCATGACGCTGCACACTGATTCTTAAGTGTAAATAAGAGCCATCCTTCAATGATAAAAAGCATTTGTTCTATACCAGCCATATATTTATTACACTATATATAAATTGAGCTGGAGAAATATAGCATGTTGTTATTTGCCTTTGGTTTGTTGGCAATCCTTAGTCTGTTACAGGCTATTACATCCATTTCAGGTAATGACAAGCCAATAATATAGTACAACAATTAGCGTAATATTATTTATCCTGTATCAAGGTTCCTCTTGTATGTACTATCAGTTTGAGGATCAGCCACCACTAACCCTCACCTGTGATCCTTATCACAGACTTGAAAATCATGATATAGTTCTGTGGCGATTACGGTTTGACTGTGAGGTGTCCAGGTTATCCAATAGTGCTGGATCATTTGATGTGCATTGGTTCAGGAGAGATCCCAATACTCTGGTTATTACTGATCTTGGTAGAGTGCACACAGTACAATCAGAACCTGATGAACTTAAAATACGATATGGAGACTATCTAGTAAACCACGATTTCATGGACTCCATGTTGGGTGATTACTGGTGTCAGGTGATCAATACCACTACCCAATCCCATACCTATCTGGGTATGAGTAACATACTGACCATACTACACCCTGATCAATATAATCTGTCACTCCCTGATTGTGAATTGGTTGAGAATGAAGAGGTTAAATGTGCTGATATTTCTTTTGCTACACAAACAACAATCCCGTTGTCTTCAAGTGAGTCTCATATCACCATGACAACCCTGGGGTCTTCCACTAATTATCAACAAATCCCCACTCTAATAACCCCATCTGTTCCTGTACAACCAATACTGATAACCAATAGTACTATACCCACTACATTACCATCAATACTGCTGGCATCCATGACAACTGCACAAACAATGCTATCCTTATCAAGAGGCAAGTCCACTATTATACTGTAAATAACAGTTACAGAGCTCAAGTACAAATCCTTTGAATAATGTGACAGGTGAAACATGTTTATACCCTTCATATGATAGTTGTCAATAATATACATAATTATACAAGTATAATATGTGTTTCCTTTAGGAACGAATCCTTCAAGTGATGTACTATCACTTCATATCATACATTCAGTGATACATTTGCTTCTACTACTGATCGTTATCATCCTTATTGCTATCATGTGTCTAAGGAAGAGGTTAGCTAAGGTAGTACAGAAACTACCAATATATGTGGAGGTACTTGAGGCAACACCAGATACAAAGAAGACACGATCTTCAACAAATATCAGCAATTCTATATTAGGTATGTGCATTTATGACTAGAAATTGTTGTTGTTCATAATTACCAATGTTCCTATTAATAACATTAAATTTCTAATTAATTGTGCTTTATTACTGTATAGAGTTACAGAGCAGAATAGATTGGTGAGTCAGTATATTATGTTAATCCACCTAATCATGCATGTATGATACCTATATCTGTTGCTATAGTGATAAATCCAGTGTTGAGGATACAGCTGCTGTTGTGTATACGCCACTCAATACAAACACAATGCTACCTAAGAGAGAATACGCTGTAGTTAAGTATAATTGAACACTGCTTAATGCTGATTTATAGCTGAGTATCAATTATTTTACTTGATAAAAAGTTTGATTGTTTTGCTATTTTCAAGTGCGAGTTAATTAACCTATAAGAGAGGGTGTGTGCTGTATGGGATATATGGGAAGGTTGAAACTTAAAGCAAACAATAGTACACCCACCTACGTAATCACATCAATGCCTGTGTATGTATACATTGAATGTATATCATGAGTGTTACATAGCGTGGGTAAGCCAAGGGGAATACCAGTTTATGGGGCTGCACACTGATTTTTAAGTGTAAATAAAAGCCATTACTTCTTTATAATAAAAAGCATCATTCTGCCTGCATGCCATATAATTATTATACTATAAACTGAACTAGAGAAACATAGCATGTTGATATCTGCCTTTGGTTTGTTGGCTATCCTTAGTCTGTTACAGGCTATCACATTCATTTCAGGTAATGACAAGCCTATAATATAGTAAAACAAATATAATATGATTTATCCTGTATCAAGGTTCCTCTTGTATGTACTATCAGTTTGAGACCCAGCCATCGCTAGCCCTCACCTGTGACCCTTATAGCAGAATCCAAAATAGTGATAGGATTGTGTGGCGATTACGGTTTGAGTGTGAAGTGTCAAGGTTATCTAGTAGTGCTGGATCATTTGATGTGCATTGGTTCAGGAGAGATCCCAATACTCAGAATGTTACTGATCTCGGTAGAGTGCAAACAGTACAATCAGAACCTGATGAACTTGAGATACGATATGGAGAGTATCTAGTAAACAAGGATTTCACAGACTCCATGTTGGGTGATTACTGGTGTCAGGTGATCAATACCACTACCCAACCCCATACCTATCTGGGTATGAGTAATGTACTGACCATACTACACCCTGATCAATATAACCTATCACTCCCTGATTGTGCTTTGGTTGAGAATGAAGAAGTTACATGCGTTGATATTCCTGTTCTTATACAAACAATAGTACCATTATCTTCGAGTGAGTCTCATATCACCATGACAACTCCGGTCTATTCCACCAATCATCACCAAGTCCCCACTCTAACAACCTCATCCGTTCATGTATCAGTAGACCATATTACCCACTCTACAGTACAACCAATACTGATAACCACTAGTACTGTACCCACAACTACATTACCACCAATACTACTGCCATCAAATACTAATATGCTATCAACAGATACACTACCACCAATACTGCTGCCATCAACTATGCCATCACCATCAACATTACCAATAATACCAGTATCTATGATGATTACTCAAACTGTATTACCACCGATACTGCCGGTGTCTATGACAACTATGCAAACAGTGCTGTCAAACAAGTCTACTATAAATATACAGTTACAGAGCTCAAGTACTAACCCTTTGAATTATAGCATGACAGGTGAGACATATTTAGATCCTTCATATAATAGTTGTTAATAATATACCTTTACTATAGGAACAAATCCTTCAAGTGATGTACTATTACTCCACATCTCTCATTCTGTGATACATTTGCTTCTACTACTGATTGTTATCATCCTTATTGCTATCATGTGTCTAAGGAAGAGGTTAGCTAAGGTAGTACAGAAACTACCAATATATGTGGAGGTACTTGAGGCCACACCAGATACAATGAAGACACGATCTTCCAAACCAGCCACAGTATGCCCTATAGAGCTACAAACTAATGAAGCATACAATACGTAAGTTTAACCGTGTTCAGTATTACAGTATGATATTTATGTATTATAATGTATAGTGTCCAATCCAATACTGAGGCTGAATACACACCACTCGATGCTAATACTATGCAACCAAATATAGAATATGCTGTGGTTAAGATTGACTGATCGAACTTAATTTTACAGAATAAATTTCTTTTTTACTTTACAAAAGGGAATTTTTAGACACATTTGATTCAATTATGAATAAACACTTGTAAAAGAGGGGGGGGGGCTTTGGATGTGGGTATATTTAGCATGTCAATAATAGAGGTCGATTATGTTCCTTTAGTGGACAAGCAAACAGCATGCAAAGGTATTTCAAACTATCAATAAAAGCCGACTGATTTGCAATCAAATAGACTTACAAAGCAGAAATGATTGGTGAGTGAGTATATGTTACATAATCCCTGTAATCATGCATGTATGGTACCTATATCTGTTGCTATAGTGATAAATCCAATACTGAGGGTACAGCTGTGTATACTCCACTCAATACAAATACATTGCTACCTAAGAGAGAATACGCTGTAGTCAAGTATAATTGAACACTGCTCAATGTTGTTTCTTTAATTGAAAAAAGATTTTGATTGTTTTCTTCAAATTTTACACCCACCTACGTAATCACATCAATGCCTGTGTATGTTTACATTGAAAGCATATCAGAGTTTACTAATGTGTTTCATAATGTAGTAAGCTGTAGGGTGTGGAAGGGGAAAACCAGTTTATAGAGCTGCGCCACTGAGCCATTCTTCCTTCAATAATAAAAAAGCATCGTTCTACCAGCCATATACTATAAACTGAGCTAGAGAAACACAGCATGTTGATATCTGCCTTTGGCTTGTTGGTAATCCTTAGTCTGTTACAGGCTATTACATTCATTTCAGGTAATGACAAATCAATAATATAGTAAAGCAAATGTAATATTATTATCCTGTATCAAGGTTCCTCTTGTATGTACTATCAGTTTGAGACCCAGCCAGCACTAGCCCTCACCTGTGATCCCTATCGCAGAATCCAAAATAGTGATCTGGTTATATGGCGATTACGGTTTGGTTGCGAGGTGTCAAGGTTATTTAATAGTACTGGATCATTCGATGTGCATTGGTTCAGGAGAGATCCCAATACTCAGGCTGTTACTGATCTTGGTAGATTGCGAACAATACAATCAGGGCCTGATGAATTTCTCATACAATATGGATGGCATATATTGAACAATAATTTCACAGACTCCATGTTGGGTGATTACTGGTGTCAGGTGATCAATACCACTACCCAACCCCATACCTATCTGGGTATGAGTAATGTACTGACCATACTACACCCTGATCAATATGACCAGGCACTCCCTGATTGTTATTTAGTTGAAAATAAAACAGTTGCATGTGCTGATATTCCTTTACCTTTACAAACAACAGTCCCATTATCTTCAAGTGAGTCTCATATCACCATGACGACTCCAAACTCTTCCACCAATCACCACCAAGTCCCCACTCTAACAACCTCCTTTGTTCATGTATCAGTGCAGTCCTTAAACCACGTTACCCACTCTACACCACAACTGCCTGTATTTATGACAACTACGCAAACAATGCTATCCTTATCAACAGGCAAGTCTACCATAAATACACAGTTATAGAGCTCAAGTACGAATCCTTTGAATCAGTAGTATATATGACAGGTAAAACATGTTTAGACCCTTCATACAATAGTTGTTAATGATACATACATGTATACAAGTATAATATGTGCTTCCTTTACTATAGGAACAAATCCTTCAAGTGATGTACTATCACTTCATATCATACATTCAGTGATACATGTGATCCTATTACTGATCGTTATCATTCTTATTGCTATCATATGTCTAAGGAAGAGGTTAGCTAAGGTAGTACAGAAACTACCAGTATATGTGGAGGTACTTGAGGCCACACCAGATACAATGAAGACACGATCTTCACAACCAGCTACAGTATGCCCTATAGGTATGTGTTTAATTCATTAATAATTGATTATTATTATTTAAGTATTATAATTGCATAGAGCTACAAACTAATGAACCGTATAATATGTAAGTTAAACAGTGTTCATTGTTACAATATGCATGATATTTATGTATTGTAATGTATATACAGTGTCCAGTCCAATACTGAGGGTGAATATACACCACTCAATGCTAATACTATGCAACCAAATATGGAATATGCCGTGGTTAAGATTGACTGAACTTAATTTTACAGACATAATTTTTTTTTTTTGTTTGCTTGCTTTAAAAAGTGAATTTTTAGTCACATTCAATTCAATTATGAATAACACTTGTAAGGGGAGACTTTGGGTGTGGCTATATTTACAGCATGTCAATAGAGGCCGATCATATTCCTTTAGTGGACAGGCAAACAGCACTGCATATATAGGGTAATCCGGACTGTCAATAAAAGCCAACTGATTTGCTGGCTTTGATATTATAAAAAATAAAAGCATAACTGGAGAGAAAGCATGATATTTTTAGCAGCAGCCGTTGTATTATTTATACTCCTAAATCCAATACAAGCTATGGTCTCATCAAATACAGCAGGTCAGTGTACATTCAATACTATAATACAATTAGCATTATTTTATATTTGCATTCCAAGGATCCTGCTTACACTATCAGTTCGAGGTTCAGCCACCTCTAAATCTGACCTGTAACCCATTCTATGGCTCTCTTCAAGGAAACGGAGATGAAGCAGTTATCCAATATCAATGGAGGCTGAGGTTCAACTGTCGAGTGATAAGGCTATCTGAAGAGGCTGGATCATTCGAGATTCGCTGGTTCAGGAGGTCCCCCGGTAACGATACTGGAGAGGCTGTTGGTGGTCTAGCAGTAGCTAACACAGGTAGTAATGAAATGGAAATACTGTACGGAATCTTTCAGTTTAACAAAGCATTCAGGGACTCCATGTTGGGTGATTACTGGTGTCAGGTGATCAATACCACTACCCAACCCCATACCTATCTGGGTATGAGTAATGTACTGACCATACTACACCCTGATCAATATGACCTAGCACTTCCTGACTGTGGTACGGGTAATGAAGCAATCAATGATGAGACTATCACTTGTGCTGATACTCCTTCCAATGATGAAATCACTGACCCTTTACCATCAAGTGAACCTAATCACCATATCACCATGACAACCCTGGGCTCGACCACCAATCATCACCAAGTCCCCACTCTAACAACCTCATCTGCTCATGTATCAATGCATTCCTTAGACCATGTTACCCACTCTACAGTACAACCAATACTGATAACCACTAGTACTGTACCCACTACTACATTACCGCCAATACTGCCGCCATCAAATACTAAGATGCCATCAATAAATACATTACCGCCAATACTGCCACCATCAAGTACTAATATGCCATCAACAGATACACTACCACCAATACTGCCGCCATCAACTATGCTATCATCATCAACATTACCACCAATACTGCCGCCATCGACTAGTAAAACACATAATATACTGCCATCTATATCAGCATCTACTATGAATATTGCTCCAGGTGAGGAGACATAGAAGGAATAGAGCTAGTGAATGAATAATATTATCCTTTGTTATGTGTGTCAACAGTGTATGTATTAATAATTATTATTCCTTTATTACAGGAACGTGTTCTCCTAGTAACACACTATTACTCCACATCTCTCATTCTGTGATACATTTGCTTCTACTACTGATCGTTATCATCCTTATTGCTATCATGTGTCTAAGGAAGAGGCTAGCTAAGGTAGTACAGAAACTACCAGTATATGTGGAGGTGCTTGAGGCCACATCAGATACAATGAGGACACGATCTTCACAACCAGCCATAGCATGCACTATAGAGCTACAAACAAATGAAGCATACAATACGTAAGTTAAGCACTGTTCATTATTACAGTATGATATTTATGTATTATAATGTGTATATAGTGTCCAGTCCAATACTGAGGCTGAATACACACAACTCGATGCTAACACTATGCAACCAAAGCGGGAGTATGCTGTGGTTAAGATTGACTGAACCATTTATTGATCTTAAGGAATGAAAAAAATTATGTTCTGTAAATTTTTGTCTTCTTTTGTTTTGCAATTAAGTTTTGTGTATTTGCACATTGATAATATACCTCCTGTCAATTGCTGCAGCTATACAGCTGACCAGCCACACCCCAAATCATATTGCAATCAATGTCCGCCCACTCAAGAACCACTTCCAGCACAAACATACTAATCTTGTTAGACTATTTGCCAAACATAAACCCATGCATGTAACACCTGATAACAACACTGTGTGTGTGTGTGAGTGAGTGTGGATTTTATTGTAGATTTCACACAAAGAGTTGTGGGCGGGGCTGAATTTACTAGAAGGGATTTCCTTTCACTCTTCCTATACATAACACGCCCCCAAGCCTGGAAAGTCCCCTCCCCCCTTTCTCTCCCCAGCCTGCATGCCAGGAATGCTTCTCTCCCTCTCCTCCCCCGCTATCTATAGCACTATGCATTAGCATACATACGCCCACTCTATTGTATGACAACAAACAGTACCAAACCCTGTCAGGTTATTTACCCTTAATTTAATAAAGTTTCATAATTAAAGATACCATAGAGACAGAGTGTACCACTGACGGGCATTAGATCTTGTGATATCCTCTAAAAATACAATTGTGTTTCATACAGCAAGTGGATAAGCTGTCATGTAGCAAGCTATAGGAATAATCAATATTGATACCCAGGTATAGCAGTTGTAAGGTTATAAAGAAAACAAACAAAGTCAACAAAATATGATTTTATAAAAAGTTTCTGTATGCTGGCAATCAAATACTGGATGAATATGCATGTCACATATACTGTTGAAGATAGATTAGTTACTGATATTACTAATATATATGCAATATGGGCTGTATTGTATCCTCAACTAATGCTTGGGTATGTTGACGCATTGCGATTGTTTGTATATTGTAAATCCAGCTATAAAAGGATCAAATTAAGCCGTATTATCACACACGTGTGGGTAATAATGAGCCATAATGATGTTTGAGTATAAACAAACAGAAAGATGTCTATATGCAAACATGCTGTCCATGTATACATGTACATACCTGATTCAACAATAACAATTCACAACTGGTTCAATTGGAGGGCGTTTTGGCTGGAAAAAAAAACAACCAATCCTGGCAGATCAACTGGTATAGAGCGTGTAGTAAGGTGTATTAGAGTAACACCCAAACGTAAACATAGTAGTTCATGATTGGGTGTATACAAGTTAATGAGTAGAAACAAGCCCACAGGAAAGGAATAGCTTAGCTACAACATTGAGGGTACAATTGGATTACTGCTGTTTATATGGGTCATGCATACAACAGTGCTTGGCATAGCCACAACAACCTCAATGTGAATAGGAAATTCTATAGTATATATATTTGCATGCGTATTCACATCAGGGCAGTCAGTCTAAGGCTATAGTGATTTCTAAAAGTTTCATTATCAAAGCAAAATGATCAAGATTATTTTAGTTTCTTTCTCAATTTTGTACTTGACAAGAGCTCAATGTGAGTTGAGGCACTGTATATCGGTTTATCTATTCATTTTTTTATTCTCTTTTTTAGCTGAGAGCCTTGTTTCTGCTGTTATGAACAATGCCTCCAGCACTATCATGCCTTCATCAAGTGGAGCCGTTCAACCATCTAATGTGATAACTTCACCATCAATTCCACAACCATCCATCATATCATCTGACAGCATGTTGCTGTCTCAACAGCCTACTCAAACTGCTCCCTTGAACATGGCTTCACCTTCCTCTTCTGGTATCATCAGGACTACCCATTCATCCCACACTACCTTGCCAACCACGAGTAATGTGCAGCAGCGCAGTACCTCTATGGCACCTCGTGCAGTTACAACATCGCAGAAGCCACCAACCTTTACTACAACCTCAGATTCCGACAGTCTGCCACAAATGACTTCATCTTCCACACCACCCTCTGGTGGAAGAACGGATGGATCAATGGACGACATTGAAGATGGGATCCTCTCCGACTTGAAATATATTTACATCATAGCCGGTGTAATATTGCTCCTGATACTGATCATTGTGTGCTTGATAGCCATTGTGATAGTCATGTGCCAACGGAAACGCTTTGATGACAAGCAGATGAAGAAAATGAAAGCAAAAGCAGCCAGAGCTGCTAGTGCGAATTCATTGTCGCCTCTACACAGGCCACTGGCCCCACCAGTGCATATCACTTCACCAACTAGTGTAGTTGTGGCCGACCCCCACCAACGACAGAACAACGCAGGTACTCCGGCTGTGGATCGCTATCAACGACAGAACAGTGCAGGCACTCCAATGCAGTCACCAAAGAGATCTGCCACAGCTAGTAAATCATTAGGTACGTATTATTAGATAATGCATTGAGTGAATGTAGTATTAATTCATGATTGCATATGCTTCTCAATAGAAAACAGCCTAACAAAGAGCGGGTCATTGAAGAGAAAGCCAGACGAGAATAGGTGAGTCACAGACATACAATGTACAGTATACTCATCAGTAATATCAGTACAAATAGTCTGATGTGATACAGAGATGCACATGCTTATGTACAATATGTATAGCTGAACCCTTTGAATGGCTGACTTGTACTGTGATAACAAGTGGATAGGCTACTTGCCACATAGTTCACCATTGTGAAACAATGAGTTAGTCACCGTCGTAGGTGTTTTGTTGTTGACCCCGCAAATACATGTGTGCTGTCATGCCAACGAGGTATTGTATATGGATTCTATTATGTCTTGTTTTGCATAGAAGCTTCATTGAGCGTCGTACTGGCTAATACAAACATCCTCCATGTTTGCTACTGATTAGGCATGGGGCAGACTTCCCCTTTTGACCTCAATATTTGTAATGTAGTTAAGTTTAAATTAGAGATGTCATTTTCCTAAAAATTCATTTGAATTAACCACACCTGTGTCTAATCTCGTCAATGAGCAAACAATCTGCCCACACAGACATCAGTTGGATGCATTGTTATTTAATACATCTTTGGTTTGAATGGTCATCAATGAATATAGAATATAGAGACCCAATTACTTTAATTAAACTATAGAATAATTAACTTTTATGAGAGGGTGTGGTTAATCATAAATAATAAATGAAAATAAAAAAATGGCGGTGTTCAGAGATTTCTGAGAAATGAAAGAATACCTCCGCTTGAGCTGATGTCAATGGAGACGTCATGTCTAGTTGTAAGTAGCTTCAGTGTGTAAATATTGCTTAGAATGTACTTCATGAATGTTTGAGTGAGTCAGTAGCATCGGCCGTGGTCGGGTGGAGTTTTTGTCAGGTGGAGCTGTGTGCCAAAGAGTGTACCGGTTTGGGTAGACGCCAGATGGGGTGGAAATTTTAATTACGTTTTACAGCTTTGAATAATGCTACGAATAGCCTGTTTTAAAATATTTTCATTCTCTTTTTTCGGAATGTTTTTTATTTGTTTCTAATTAAAGCCCAAACTAAATGATGTGTTTCTTGTATCCACAGTATGTCAGATTTTCCCTTACTGTGCCGTGTACTACAGGACTACGACTCTACCCACCATAAAGCTCGTCAGACCAGCGCATCCTCCTCGAACGAAGTTCACAATTCTCCTTTATTGAGACGAAGTGAGACCGCTCCAGCCAACGGAGCCATACATTACGGTATACCATTACTACCACCAGACGGGCTGACAGGCTATAACAAACAAGAAACCACTGAGCAAGTCAAACAAGAAGTCACTGAACAAGTCAGTGATAACGTATTCCTACCTGTACCATCAAATAAACCAGTTCAAATGGTTAGACCAGTCGCTAATTCCCAGCCATCTAGTTCAACCAGTAATCACAAGACCACAGTTACGATTTCCCAGGAGCCTATTTCAACCGGTAATATTAAGCCTTCGTCCGATCAATCAAACGTGGCACACCAACAAATTAATAGCCAACCGCCCCATCTTAATTTACCGGGTAATGTACCAGGTAGTCGTGATTCACATGATTACGATGAGCTAGATACCTTGGAGGATAGTAAAGCTCCGTTAAAATCACCCCCTCAAAGTGTCCCAGGGCATCGTCATGCCAAACAACCCATTGGTGCTGTTCATGTGTTACCTTTGAACTTCAAGACTCTGAAGCCAGCCAATACGGTGGCCAGGAACGAGAGCATAAAGCGCTCCCAATCGACCAATGATATATTCGATGATCCTAAGTATACTCGGATGTCTGTTGGATCGTCGGGTGGTGCTGCTGGCCCTCACCCCATGGGAGCCAATTATGACATCTACGATCGCCTTGGGCCGGATAATTTAACCCTTAGTGAACCGAAAGAGTCCGCTAATCAGCTGTCTGTTAAGTCTCCCGTGGCCATGAAGCGTTCATTCTCTACGCTGCCCACGGGTGAGTTGAGTGCGGTAGCAGCTTCTGGCAAGAAGCACAAGGATTACATGAGCCTAAAGCATCTGATAGAGATAATGGATACCAAGATACCCAGTCGAGAGGCATCCGTCGAGACGGACTACCAGGACGATATGTATAGGCTGTACGATGTGCCCAGAGTACCTGCAGCTCCTGTTCCACTGATGAAGCAAGAAACAGTTCTGTAATGTTTATGCAATAGTCTTTAATTATTAATAATTAATATCGCCTTCCTTTCATTTTTAAAGTGTTTGAAATATGGAATTTATTTTTTTCTTTCCACGCAATCTTACCATTGTACCAGTACACCCCACATGCATACATACATACATACATAATCGTACCATCTTTTTACTGTGTAAGTCATTATGATATCTGTCTATAGTGATGTTTTCGCTGTTTTATCAATTATTAAAATATTGTTTGCTATTTTGTTTCGTTTCACAATTAGTTGAGGTTGTTTATTCATTTTGTGTTCATTGATGCACACAAATTACTTTAATAAACATTGACTTATTGAAAATACACAATATCACGATATGCATTGCGAAGTATATACCTGTGGTTCATGCATGTAACCCTTCAACAGTATTGTATAAATAACCACACTCTGTGTATAAACACACACTCGCATTTTATGTGACAAAATATAACACAAGGCCTCCCTAAGTCTGGTCCAAAGCCATTACAGAAGAATCTAGATTCTATCATGGATAACTGTGTATGTACCAACATTATAATATCAATCCTGACAATATGACTGACTTCCATCATGTATGTTTCCAATTAGACTGGAGTATTTGAAGTGAACTACTGTAATGATGACGGAGCTCTGGGGCTGATCATTGGAGATCTGATTGTAGTATGTTTGATAGTGGTTATTGTAGCTGCCAGCATAGTGTGTGTAGCGTGTGCTATCTGTGTGATCATCAAACTATGCTGTAAGAAACGATGCCAGAGGAACAGTAAGTGGAGCTGCATACATGATTAAATTAAATCAAGCTATATAATCTGCAACACGTAACTATTGTTTAATTCTTTTATTGTAAAAGAATATGATGTAGAGATTGATGATAGCCAAGAGATGATAGAAGATGGCAGGTGAATTATTATTACTATTATTATTATCATTATTAATGTGCAATCATTTTGTTTGTATCAAAGACATGAAAGTAGTTTTTCATGTAAGAGTGAAGAAAACAAGATCACTGATTTCAAGACTTATGAAAATGCCAAACCCGCTGCAGATGATACAGTTCCCACAAATGAGGGATACAGCACTGGTATGGACGAAGACAGGATGTATGACCAGGTTATCACTGCAACCAGCACTACCAAACCCAGTGAACAGCCATTATCACTAGCACCAATGTACGACCAGGTCATCACAACCACCAGCACAACCAAGCCCAGTGAACAGCCATTATCACCAGTACCCTCTGCCCAATACATGAACACCAATAAGTCCACTGAAGAGTTATTGCCAAGCACTACTACACCACCCATACCCCCTCCACCACCCGCCATACCACAACAACAAACACCCATGGTTTATGCTGTAGTTAACAAAGCAAGCAAGAAAATAAAGAACAAAGACACTACCAATGGAAACAATAGTTCAGCTCCTCCTGTGGCCATGTATGATAACGTAGTACTCAAAACAGCAGCAGCTGAAGGGGGAGGGGTGCAGGAGATTGGTAATGCGTATGATGTGCTACAGCATAATGGATTCCCTAGTTCCCCTTCCAAGTCATTCAGCAACAGCCAGCAGCAGCCCACACCGTCTGCGGATACACCCAGTTGCTATAGCACAGTGAATCAGGAAAACTTCAAAGCAACTCCCAAAACAACTGGCCAATTAGCGTTGGATACAGAGCTGCATGCTTACAGTATTATCAATATGTAACTGTTGTAGTAGGTCCACAATGCATAGCATGTATATTCCCCATACGTTATTTGCAATGTTATACACAGTCAATTTGTTTATTTACCATCATTACCATTATAGACTATACAAACCCCACCTCTTTATATTCACTATAATAGCTGTTGTTCGTTCATTTCGTACTATACCCATGTTGACTCATTAAAACACTTTTTAACTAATCCACGGTTGAGCCCAAACACATAGTGTTTAGACTATAAATCTAATTGCATGCAGCAGTCACATATAAAGTACCACTCCACTATGTCAGCACCATAGTTTGCTTGGCCTGTGTACGTACTGTTTTATAAAAACAAGAACATATGTTGTTCATCAGAATGTTGTTTTCTGCAGCAGAGGTTTGGTTGTTTTCGACTGTAGTCCTAGTTTATTTGCCCCAACTGCAAGGTATGTGTGTATTTCTCATTAGTCACAGTTTATACTTCTAAACTTACTGTTACTTTTCAAGTGAAAGGGACACAGTTAAAACTAACAACTGAACTAGAGTCTATATGTCTATGCATTATGAGACGTATGTTATTGTATTGTTTTGCATGAGTATGTATACGGGCAGTGCGCTTTCCAATAAAAAGGCATATTGGTGTTATATTACAAGATGAATCACTCTTATAATGTGGGCGGTGGCGCATATATGGACTAATTAAGGGGTGTGGCTACACACGAGGTTCCACGTTCCTTCTTTCTTAGTACTTGAAAGTGTTTCTTCAAGCATTGAATTAGTGTAAGTTTAATCATCTGAGCCTGGCCCTTGTTCATGCTAAATTGCTAAGTCATGGCCCACGAGCTAGCCCTCGAGTTTTGATCGTACGTACGTATGTTGTGTTTTGTGTACGGAGTGTTGTTGTCAAATCAATTGTTTAATTTTTTTTTTTTTGTAGAATGTATGAAGACCACTATCTATGTTGAGGAGCCTTCGTCATATAATCTGACCTGTAACCCTTACGGAAGTGCTCTAGTGCTCCCCTGTGTCATACAGGAGCCCCTCAGTCTCAAATTGGCCTCCCAGCTGCTTCTGTTCTGGTATTGGACCCCGTTGGGTGCCACGCCCACAGCCGAATCCTGCCAAATCTATCCCCAGTACCAGTGTGATCAATACGTTGGTAAAACTAAATACGATTTCGTCTTTAAACGTTCATTTCTAAGCAGTAACGAAACCGTATCACTGAGAAGGGTGGATTTGGTAATTAATGACGTGGGCGTAGAGGATCAAGGCTGCTATAACTGTAGACCATGGATTAACTCCTCCCCTTTACCTGTGGACGAATCTAGTGATGTGTTCTGTTTGGAACCAAACGTATTCTATCAGCATTTACCACGTTGTGACATTGTGAGCAGTAATGGTAATTATCCAATTACTCCAATGATTACTGTGACATCAACTACATCAGGTGTAATTCAAACTAGCACAACTGGCCACACCCCAATAGTGACCCCATCTTCAATTACATCGTGGTAAGGAGCTTTACCAATAGTTAATTCTTTAATGAAATTAATGTCCAGTATATAAACTTGTTTCACTAATTCTCTATATTTCTATCTAGTGATGGCTTCATGAATGCGATAATGCCTGTTGGTCAAACTGATGAAGCCAGTGATAAAGAGCATGTGCTGTATACGGTAGCCTATTCAGTTGGAGGGGCATGTGTATGTCTGTGTGTTCTATCATTCGTATTGTTTATGATCATTGTTTGGCAATGGTGTGACAGATCTAAAGACAATAGTAGCAGTACTACTAGCCACCTTGATCTGACAGCAGCTGTTAGTCGTAATAAAGTAATCTCATGGCGGCATAACACAAACACTGGTAAGCTTTGAAGCCATAACATGACTGAGCAATAGTTGATTGCTTTATGTTTGGCTTGCTTGCAACGTAAATGTGGGTATATTTTCATGCCAGTGTAATCAAGCCTTAAAGAGTTTGTACAACATTTATATATAAACTTATGACAAATCTGCATATATGGTAATGAATTTAACTGTTATTGAAGCTATTTTTTTTTTCCTTTCAGATGATGCGATAATGACTGAGGTTGGCACAACCGTGATTGAGAAAAGGTTTGTTTGTTTATATGAATACTGAAAGTAAATCTTTGCTATGACAGGCCTGGGCAGGTTTTGGTAACCAGAAGTGCACACGTTTATTTTATCACCTAAAATCATGATTTTTGTAATTATTATTGTATACATTCGTAGTGACTCCTCCAGCGATATCCAGCCAACAGTAGTCATATCCAAGTGTCCTGAAACTTGTGATGAATTAGAAGTGAAAGTGAAAAAAAACGATCCCGTCGGAGGAAGTCTTGATTGCATAACTACAGCAGACGAAGCAAGCTGTTACTCAGTATCTATCCTACAGAGCCCCAGACCAACCCATGTTTATCAAACACTTGACAAGTACTTGGAGGAACTGCTTCAAAACTTGAGTAACGAATTTTTAATCAGGAATGGCGTAATACAGAACACGACAGTTCAAGACGAGCGACAGTTGTTTGATGATCCTAATTACTCGTCAGTGAAGATCAGGAAGGCTCAGTTATTACCCTTTGACCCAGCCCCGCCCCCTGAAATTGTATCCACAGTAAAGCTCCACCCTGGCTCACTAGCCACACCCACTCTTGATCAGGTTCCCCGCTCTAGAAGAGTCCCTGGGCCAACCAAAGATCGTACGTATGATAAATTAGAACCAAGGACATCCGAAGCAGAGTACTCGTATGCTTACTCCCACATCATGAAACTAAAGAAGAAATTAAAGAAGCTTCAAAGCATGGAGGAAAGTGGTTCATCTGATCCATGTAGTTTTCAACTGGAACTGGTACAGATTGCGGCCATGGTTGGTAGTGCTCCGTACGATATAGATCCCAGTCTACTGACAAGCTTGATGAGTGTATCGGGCGTAAGGTTATCTGAGGAAGCACGAACTAATATTGAACAAACCCTCTCAAGGCAGGATGGAGGAACAACAACCTCGTCAGAGAGCAGTAGAGGAGCTGTCAAGCCACACCTTGTTAATCAATACCAATCACTGAACAAAAAAACACGAAATATCGAAAATGGTTACGCACATTTAGTAAAATAAACAAAACTTAGATAATTTATCAGTTTATGTTATATCTTCCATGTTTTCATTTGTTATGTAATTAATGTTACTCAGACATCACTTTGTTAATTAGTCAATATTATCACAGGTTTACCAAAGCCATGTAATGGAATGCATGATTTAATTGCAAACACACTTACATTAAAGGGTATAATTTTACTTGTAGCAACTTTCAAAGGCTACATACGTGAGATAATACAGGGCTGGGTGTTAGCTAGACAGCTTGGTAATTGTTTGGCAGGATGCTGAATGCGACTGTGAGTACAAACTGTTATTGTAAACAGAATACTCACTGATGCTCATGTTTTGAGACAACAACGAATGAGACTGACTATATATATCAGCTCAGCTGTCAGTTGCTTGACCACAAAATATACAATATGTTCAAGATGGTGTTTACACTAGTCCTGGTATTTACAGCCTTCATACTCAAAGAAACTACAGCAAGTATGATTTATATATATTAATATGTTTAGTGCTTGGTTTAATTGATATAACATGGGTGGTATGTATATTTTTATTATTTTTATTAGATTCATGTATGTACTATCAGTTTGAGGATCAGCCACCACTAACTCTCACCTGTGATCCTTATGACAGAATTGGAAATAGTGATAGGATTGTGTGGCGATTAAGGTTTGAGTGTGAGGTGTCAAGGTTATCTAATAGTGCTGGATCTTTCGATGTGCGTTGGTTCAGGAGAAATCCTGATACTCAGAATATTACTGATCTCGGTAGATTACAAACAGTACAATCAGAATCTGATGAACTTGAGATACGATATGGAGAGCATCTATTAAACAGTGATTTCACAGACTCCATGTTGGGTGATTACTGGTGTCAGGTGATCAATACCACTACCCAACCCCATACCTATCTGGGTATGAGTAATGTACTGACCATACTACACCCTGATCAATATGACCTAGCACTCCCTACTTGTGCTTTGGTTGAGAATGAAGCATTTGCATGCGCTGATGCTATGATAGCAGATCGTAGTCAGGAATCAGTATCACCATCATCGTCATCCTTTAACAGTATGCACCATCCATCAACAGACCTGCATCATTCATCTTTGTTAAGAACAAGTTTATCTTCCCAACATTTGGTAAATAGGCTCACAAACACTGCTGGTGTCTTAACCTCTACAAAAACTGAAGAGCAGATCAGGCCAACCAGGACTGAGCAAACCCTCAGTGTATTATCTACTTCAAGTACTCCTATTACAACTAGTGTCTTAAACAGCGAACGTATTCTTCAAATGACGACGTCAACATTTAATGAGCATTCCTCAAGTAGAATTACTACTAGAGTTACTACTCCTTCATCATTCATTATGGATGTATCCAATCAAACTAGTATTACCACTATTACCACTGGTACAACTGGAATCAGTACTAGTATAATTGGAATCAGTACTGGTACACCACTACCAGGTGAGTCAACAATGATAGTGTACTGAAAATCTAAAACTGTGTTAAATTAAGTGTTTTTTTTTCACAGATCTACCACTGATTCCTTCGTCAGCCATTCCTGAATTCATGGCTTCAATCTCCAGTAGCAATGTGCTCATCAATCAATCAGAAAGCCCAATGGCAGCACAGGATCTCCTTGTGACGGAATTCGACACTCACCTAATCCTTGCAGCATCAGTGGGCGGAGCTATGATGATACTGATCATCATACTATTGACCATAATACTAGTGCTACTGTGTATGACAAATAAGAACAAAAGAGCAGCCAACTCATCAGGTACTATAATTACATCATAATTGCTCTTAGAGTAAACAATTGTAAATAAAATCTCATTCAACTGTTTTCCTAATGATGTGTAGGCGGAGGCCGTGGTGGTGAAGATAAGGAGAACGAATTCCAGCGAATGTCCTCTCTAAGGTATAACCATATATACATGCCATTAGGAAAAGGTGTGTGTGATTATGTTGTCAAGATGTGTACTATTATACATGCTAGCGAATAAACCCCCCCTTTACTCAGTACCACCCACTAGCTTCCTGGCCATTTTCAGTCAATACCCATAAAAGGAGATGCTGTTGTGTTCAAAACAGTATCACTTGAAGTGGGGGACCCAGCCCTGTAATGGATATATCAGCACAAACACCCTCGCTTTTGTATGAGATTGTGTGTACAAACAATAGTGAACTGCATGTGGAGTTTCGTTTATAGAATTCCCTTTTTATTTGAAGTTATTACTCACAAAGCAACTATGTGTTAATTTAATACTTTATGCCTTCTTTATGTAGATCATCCCAGCGTCCTTTACTTCTGGACTCCACCAGTATCTCTCCGGATCAACAGCAATGCTTTACTACCTCGTACACAAGTGGTGATACAATATCAGACCATATTGGAGCCTCAGCCCAGCCCCACCATTACTCTGTTATTCGTGATTCCGCATTCGAGCCGACCCATGCTCAAACCAAAAAGCACAAAAATCAGAAAAAGGAAACATCACCTCAGCAGAGTGCTACTAGTAGTAATGGTGTAACGACATTTGTGTTTTCAGATATGACAGACAATGAATTATACAACTCGAAGATACAAGAGGAGCTATTCACTGAGAGCATGAGGTCTCACAACATGAACCTCGAAGGGGCAGCAGCCAATCAGTATAGCTCATTGAGAAACAAGAACTCAGATAAATCACCACAAAGCGATAACTACAACAAGCTAAGACAACAGAAGCCTCTCAGTCCGTCTGATAATGGTGCATATAGTACTCTATACGATCCAAACATAACCAGCCCACAGACCAGCCCAAGAGGACAGCAGAACACTACTGCCTTCCCAGTAACAGAACCATATAACACTCTGAATCACAGCATAACTAGTGTCAACCAACCAGCTCTGGGTAAGACCCTGAACGAACCATCATTTAAGGTATTGTCACCTAGCAATGGAAGGGCTAACGTGTACGATGAAGTACTTGATGAGCACAGCTCCCCAACCAGTGGTTTTGATGACCCTCAATATTACTCTACAGTTGTGCAAACAACAAGCACTCAAGATAAAAAACAGTCTGCGACCAAGAAACAGCAACCGCCCCCTCCAGTGGCTGATAAGAAGAAGAAGAGTAAGACAGCTGCTATTTTACCTCCGCAGTATCGGGGAAATTATGAAAGAGATCCAAGCTATGTTCCACACAAGCACTAACAATACCATATTCACATATTTTTATAGCAATTATTACTAATGTTCATTTGTATAGTTATTGTTGCCATGTATACAGTAGTGTTCACTCATTACCTATATTCAATGCCACTATTTAGTTATAGCCATATTATTATCATTAAGAAAAGAATCAAGGAATACCGAATCTGCCTAATTCTTCTAATGTTGTTTATTTGTTTGCATTATGTTTAGTCTCCAGTTATAACGTATACATATGCTATGTGCTGTTGCAATGTACATTATTGAATGAGCCTTAATAATTGTGGCTATAATATACTGATCTATAAAAGGCGAAACTTGTTGCCAAGTAGCTAGTGTTAATGAACTGATTAATTAAGTTAACCCTGATGAATGACTATACATGTATATAATCCAGTCCCATGCAACCTTATATCAACAGATGCAACTGAATATGTATCATGAAAGAGGATTAACCCTGCCAATTTATCTAATAAAAATTTAGGCTGGCACAATTAAATGTCGAATGATATCTGTCTATATAATGCATGTGGGGCTTCTCTTGTAAGTTTAAAGACAAGTTTAGTATAGCTGCAAATATGCCATATATATAATGGCGGTAGTGCTAGTGCCAAGAACATGTTCCCAAATCTAACACTCTCGCTCACAGTTAACACAACAGAATCCTACAATTGCGCTTAATAGTTGTAAAACAACTGTCTAACTTCCTCAACATGGGTGACATCAAGTTCATATTTAACTGGTACAGCATACAGTGGCGGGGCTGTGCTGCGTATTGAAATAGAATGATGAAGAGCTATATAACAGTAGTTACAGTGCTGTATGCTACCACCTGTAGTCTGATCAAACCAACACAGTGTAAGTAGAGTATATAATTACTAGTATATTCCATCATACCCTTCAATACAGGTCAATGCTCTATATTTACTTATACCACTCACCCTCCTGTTCCCCTGGACTGTAGACCTTTTTCTAATGGCCTCACACCAACATGGCAACTTACAACAACTTGCACTGCCGAACGAGATGCTACAAATTTTGCCATATTTGAAGTTCGCTGGTTCCAGAGAGATACCAATGGTGCTGTTCGATTTCTTGTACCTTCTTCTTTTTCATTTGATCTCGTTACTGCAAGAGCTGTGAGTACATTCGGTGGTACTTTACGTAATATGCCATTTAATGAGAACATGTTGGGTCAGTATTGGTGTCAGGTATATATAAATGGTTTCCCTGTACCAGCATATAGTGATTCATTCACTATCCTTAGACCTGAGGAATACGATAACCAGCTACCAGTTTGCAACACAAGGCAACAGATTAACGTGGATATCTGCCTCGATACACCTCCACCAGCTCCTGTACCATCATCAACCCAAGCATCTCCCTCACTGATACCATCCACAACCATCTCCTCCATCAATGAACAAACTACAACCAGTACAGTACCCATAGCAACAGCTATACCCAGCAGCACTATGCCCGTCTCACTGATACCTTCCTCCATTACTACTCTCATTGAACAAATCACAACCAGTACAGTACCCATACCAGCAGCTATACCCAGCAGCAATATGTTCACAATTACTACACCAATGGCTACCATCTCTACACATGTGGATCAATCAACCACAACAGTAACAGCTAAATCAGTCATGAGCACTCCATCATACTCAAATACAAGTAAATAATGAATATTATTCCATACACTGATATTACGTACAGTGCCATTTGTTCTATAGCCATTGCTACTCCTGCCTTGACTCCAGCTGCAGTAGGAACAAGCAGCCGGGACCTTGCCATAATGCACAGTATATATTGTGTTATAATAGTGCTGATTGGTATTCTATCTGTGTCAGTAATTGCTGTTACCTGCTGTAAGGAGAGAGTCAAGAAGATGTTCAAGCAGGTACCAGTGTATGTAGAAATGCTGGAGACACGTCTGTATGCCACACCGTTGAACACAAAGAGGTCCACACATCAAGGTAGGTATGCAGGTAGTAAACTTACACTATAATAGCAATATTGGTTTAGCACAATTAAAATTTAATTACAGAAGTGCATATAATTATATTGTGTATTTTAAGCATTTAATATGGTGTTTTTATCATACAGTAGGTAATAGCAGTGATACCCAAGTTACAAGCAATCGGTAAGTATTATGATAATTGCATGTAATAGCCCATGAGGTATACATTGCATTCGTAATGACCAAGCCCAAGGGCGTGGTCAGTACAAATACAACGTATACCTCTTGGGGACTAATGTTATCAATTGTGATTTATGTTGTAGCTGAGTGGGTGGGTAACGATTACGCATGTGATAGTTATTTGGGAATCATTGCACTTTCTGTGTTATCATTGCAGACACTTCCTGTGTTACAATTTTAACCACAGGGACACATCATTTGTACCCCTATGGTTTCCTTTGATCACCCACTCACCCTATTATGCAACTTTTCCATTTAAGCTTATAGACCATTAGAGTAATTTATTTCCTTTAGAGTTGATACTATGGAAAGAAACGAATACTACAAATCATTGGAAACTAGTACTATGAGCAGTAACATCGAGCAGCAATACACTACTGTTAATATTAATATTCAGTAATATTAATAAATTATAATTATTATTAATTATTCATGACTGATCGATTTATCTATGTACGTATGTATGTATCCATATACTGAACTGAATTCCCACAACCAACCATCTTTTAATAGATGAACAAGCCACCACTTCAATACAACTTATATTTTAGCTATTCATGTGCATGAACTGATATACTAAACACCGATGCACGATGCAATAGCTCTATATACTGTTGACAATCTAATTATCTTTCATAAACTGTTTGCTGCATTGTAGAGGTCGGTTGTGGAATTAATGAAAACTATTTTACAACAAATAACAAATGCAGTTTAAATAGTACGTTCTTTCATATTAGAGTATTACACAGGATACTGCATCATGCGGCTTCTGTGTGTGTATGTGTGATTATATGTAATTAACATAGTACCTTCCTTATCCCCCACCTCTCCTTGTATTGCTTGTCCTAGCTGTTCATGGTGGAGGAAATGGGTGGAGCTAGTCTAGCTCATGTTTCTCTTTCTCCAGATTGCCCTGCATGGTACTAGATTTCATTCAGTAATGGAAAATGGTAATCGTTACCATATATGTCCATACAATGACTAACTTGAATATATAGTAATACAGAAGCCGGCCATGTAGAAAAAAGTCAACTTTATTGTTATGTGACCATTCCCTGCCTGCCTGTATGTAACAAGCCACACCCTCCATTTCAATTAAATAATATGCATGTGCATGGCAAACACAATAGAATAACAAAACATGACACTTTGGAGAACCATGCATGTTAGACCTTTTAAATAGATGAGAATCACTTGAGTGTGTGAAAAACAACCGTGGGTTGTAACGGTATGAGCGATAGAGTTTGTCATGCCAAGACATCTTATACTGACATCAGTGTTGTTACTGTGAATTCCATGATCTATCAACTCATGGTGTCATGCCCAACTATTGTGATATCAGTACAGGTCATGCAAATGAAATTTGTACAAACATCCCCCGGCCAAACTAGGAAGGAATCCATGTGGAGAGTTCAAATGGAAAATGTATTTAATCGTGCAAAACATTGCATGAATTTCATTTAGAATATCATCATAAAGTGAACTGACTTCAACTTATACAAGGCAACAAACTTCACTAGAGAATGGAAAAGCTTACAGTTTGTATTTCATTGGTAGCACTTTTGCTCATTATGGATCAAGTCAAGGAATCAACATCATGTAAGCATTGCTTGTGCGAGTGTATATTATAATGATTGATCTTATCTTTATTCTTGAAGGTCAATGTTCCTCATTTACTTACACTATACACCCTCCTGTTCCACTGGACTGTAGACCCTTCTCTAATGATGCCATACCAACATGGCAACTGATAACACGTTGTATAGCTGAACGAGACACTACTAACACACCTCAGTTTGAAATACAGTGGTTCCAGAGAGACTCCAATGGAGTTATCCATGAGTTTCCCAATTTGATTGGTGTCTATAACCCCAATGTCCCACGAGCTGAGAAAAGCTTTGGCAGTAATCTATGGAATATGCCATTCGATGAGAGCATGTTGGGTCAGTATTGGTGTCAGGTGTACCTGGATGGTTCACCTGTACCAGCATACAGTGATTCATTCACTATCCTTAAACCCGAGGAATATGATAACCAGCTACCAGTTTGTAACATAAGGCATAAGGTTAACGTGGATATCTGCCTTGATACACCGCCACCAGCTCCTGTACCATCATCAACCCAAGCACCTCCCTCACTGATACCATCCACAACCATCTCCTCCATCAATGAACAAACCACAACCAGTACAGTACCCATAGCAACAGCTATACCCAGCAGCACAAAACCTGCCTCAGCGATACCTCCCACAACCATCTCCTCCATCATTGAGCAAACAACAACCAGTAGTACAGTACCCATAGCAACAGCTATACCCAGCAGCACAAAACCTGCCTCAGCGATACCTTCCACAACCATCTCCTCCATCATTGAGCAAACAACAACCAGTAGTACAGTACCCATAGCAACAGCTATACCCAGCAGC
>JAYJLX010049876.1:0-11740 GCA_036873525.1 Chalinula nematifera | reverse complement strand
TCAGGAGGCCGTACACGTATACACACCTTTATACTGGCATCAGATGAGCTACTAAAGGGTTAAATAATACACCATGCTTGATTGAAGTAACATGGATAATTCCTGCACATAACAGCTTTAATTCACACCACTGATGCAAGTACAGTTATAAATATTCGTACATCAAACTTCACAAACCTGTGAGACTCCATCTTGATCTTCGAAATAGGCGCTAAAAAATCATAAAGCCACACCTATGGTTAATTTATAGTTATTAAGCTCCACTCCATTTTTCATCATGGCGCACAGTAGAAATGTGTCATTCATAAAGCCCTCTGAACCATCTTTCTTGAAAAATTTCAAGGCAAAGTAAGGTACTCTGATAAATGTTACATAATAGTTTTAAACGGAGGTAGAATAATAAATGGATTTTATTCTATAGAGTTAAATATAAAGAACCGGATACTGTAGACACCAAGAAGAAACAACTTGAAAAAGATGACAAAGGAGATAATCGTTATATTGAAGACGAGCTACCCACTGTAGTAACGGAGGGCAGTAGTGCTACTGAAGAAGAGTACAAGGAATACATGAAGGAGCAATCAAAGAGTATGCAGCCAGCAGACGCACGATAGTTAATGTTCTATTTAATGCCCAATCATTTGGTTAATTTTTATAAGCCAAGGGTGTGGTTTATGGGAAAGGTTAATATCAAGACTTGAGGTGGTTGGACATGATTGACCTCCTTTAATGTATTTGTGAAACTCATGATTAGGATTGGTTTACACTAGAATATTACTGAATAGAAAAAAATTGATAGAAGTTTTTCTTTTTTCGGGCATCATGCAATATCGTGAGCCCAGGCTTAGGCATGGTAAATGGTTAATTGCATATGACCTATCCTGATGAGAAATACAATATTATACTCCATTTAAAGCCCCATTTGCGTTTATCTTTCTTGTCTGTCTATTCTAGCTGTGCCAGTAACCAATACTCCATCATCCAGTGACACTCCTCCTGTCCTGTCCTCATCAAGTGCTGATACCAGTCACCAACCATCACTTGACAACATGAGAATCGTATTTAAGAGACCAAAGAAAAGAACAAGCAGTGAGGCTGACGATGGAGGGAACAGCAGTAGCTCTAAAGGAACTGGTGGCTTGTACTCATCAACAAAGAGAAAGCCATTAAACATTAGTACCAGTGGTACTGGTGCTGGCTCACGAAGGAGGAGGAGCAGTAGCAGTGAAAGAGGAGGGGGTGGGGCTACAGTATCGCCGAGGATGGTTAAAAACACTAATTTATTATCTTTTGATGATGATGACAATTAAATAATAATTATTAATTAATTATTGTCTCGCCGAATTCCCAGTTCTTAATGTAAGTCCATGAAGAGCTTTTACTTCATCTCCCAGTGCCTATTAATTATTTATTAATCACTTTAATAACAATTATTACATTCATTAATTAATAACCTCGTTAACCATCCTGTGCTGGTGGAGTGTCTTCAAGCCTTGGAATAATTCAGTATCTACGCTAATCTGATACATCGAGCCACACCCACCTACATATATTGTATACCAGTCCTATTAAACATGTAACAGTTACACAACTGGTACATATATGTATGTACATGCTGGCTGTATACCTGATATATCTACAACCTCAATATAAGTAGGGTTCAACTTTTCTGTCAGTATTTTTGTTAACCTCTCTTCACCTTCAGTTGCTCTAAGCCATACTGACGTATACACTCCTTTACACCAACTGAACTATATTTATATATTTATAATAATTATATTTAATCACTAATTCGACTTACAAACCTTGTTTAACCCGTAACCATCACCTCTTGTCTTCCTCAACAAATGCCTAAGTGTAGCCATAAATAAATAAATATTCTCCAGCTGTGAGTGGGCGTGGCATTTGATTTGGCGCCACGTGTGAGCACGTTGGGTTGACTAGTGAGCAATGTTCAGGTGGAGTTATAACACTGCTACAGGACAGATGGAGTGGGTTGTGACCGGTAAAGACATGGAGTCTGAGGATACAGATCTATCTGAGGAATTCTCCAGGTGATAACGACTGTATTTTGATGAAATGATTATTGGTATTGTCATGTACGTATGTACACAGATCTCAGTATGGAGACATGCTTCATGACACAGAAAGGGTGAGAGAATAGATACAATAACTTGTATTAACAGTATATGGTTGTGTGTATGGTAGGGGAACAGCTCATAAGCTAAGCCATGTTTACGTTTCACAGTGTGTAGGCTATAGACCATAGTCAGTGGTCTTATTAAAATGTGTGGGTGGATTGACCTTCCATGCTCTGTGTAATAATGAATATTCCAGCCATTAAAAAAAATATTAAGTGGATTACTGTCTTGTGAACTTTAAACATTGGCTTGGCAGATTTAATTATTTTTTGTTTGTGATAGGGGTTTCAGTCACACATGCCCCTCACGCACACAATTGATTATATTTGATTTACTTGTTGTGATGTAAAATTTAATCATAGAACAAGAAGTATGAGCTTGGTTTGAAATGGGCCATCGACTACCTTTTGGCTAAAGGAATAAAACCCCGAGTCCTGGACATTGGATCAGGAACGGGTCTCCTGTCCATGATGGCTGCCAGGAATGGGGCTGAAGATATCACGGCAATCGAGGTAAAGAACAACTCTGAAGCCACACCCATTTTTAATAAACCTATAGTTATAAATGGTTGGTAATGTACATTGAGCTATGTATTACTTGTTGTTCCAAAAGGTATTAAAACCAATGATAAAGATATTGAGTAATGCAGTGAAGAAAAATGGTTTCCAAGATAGAATTAAAGTTATTTCCAAACATTCCACTGAAGTAGAAGTTGGGTCAGGTCAGTTTACGTCCACTCAACACAATGACATACATATCAAAGAATTTTTTTCCCCTGTCTGCTTAATTAGAATCTAGAGTCCTTTGTAGTGAATTCTTATTATGGCATTATTCATGTATATTTATAGATGGTGGCATGCAGCATAGAGCTAATATTCTAGTGACAGAGGTGTTTGATTCTGAACTGATTGGGGAAGGGGCGGTGCCCACATTCAGACACGCCCACAAGAAGTTACTTGAGGTATATTTCATATAGTGTTCTTAATATCATTAAAGATGGTGTTATATGTTATTAGGATGGCGCGCTGGTCGTACCGTCAGAGGGAATTGTGTATGTGAAGCTGTTACAAAGTGAATTCCTTTATCATTCTCACTCTATAGATCCTAAAACAGTGAGTTACCCTGTAGTTACTATATATAGATATAGTTGAACACCTATAGTTACTATATATAGTTGAGCAGTGAGTTACCCTGTGGTTACTATATATAGCTGAGCAGTGAGTTACCCTGTAGTAGTTACTATATATAGTTGAGCAGTGAGTTACCCAGTAGTTACTATATATGGTTGAGCAGTGCGTTATCCTGCTGTAGTTACTATATATAGGTGAAGCGCAAGGTTTCTATGTTTCCAAGGGATACTATAGCCCATAGAAACCAAATTGAACACAGTATCTACATCTAAGTGCTTTTAGAATATAACAATTCCCGGGCAGTTTCCTAAGTAGCCCAGGGCGTTTCCTAAGTAAAATGATGAACTTCAAATTATGCAATTTGATTGGTACGTTAAAATAATGTTTATTCTAAATGTAGCTGAGCAGTGAGTTACCTTCTTTATAGTTTGCAAGCCTAAATAACCCCACTTCAGTTTAAAATGTTGGCTGCTCAGTACTCACTTGATTATTATTCATAATTCCAAAAGCTTAGCCCCAAAAGAATTTTTAAATTAACTACTTCAGGAGCTTGTAAACCCATGAAACTCCTGATTTGGTCTAGTTATAGTAGTACACACTATATATACATGTACATGTAACTATATTTATCTATGTACACGTACATGTAGATTCCTGTTACTGTCAAGGTCCCCAACTCATGGTCTGAGTGTAGGGGTCCAGCTTCGTTGTGGGACGTTCATTTAGAGGAGATCATTAGGAGCCATGATATTACATCATTATCACAGCCACACCCAGTAGCTAGGTAAGGAGAAGTGTTGTACTGGTATATAAGTACATGTATGGAAATACTGAATTTATAATTGTAGTGCTTGAATAAAGTTTAGTTGTATCTAAATATATTGTACATTCCCCATCTTCGGCCCCTTGCCTGAAATATGTCAAGTTTGTAAACACCTTTTTTTGTTATACATGTAATAATTAAAAGTACAGACACTCGTAACAGTATAATAGTAATAAAGGCATACAGTACTATATCTAATTAATGTGTCGTAGAGCTAATTTGTTGATCACTAAAGGGTGATACAATGTGATGTTTAATAAGTTTGGATACTTTAGTATGACCATAATGATTGGCAATCATTAGAGGGGTCATTCCTTTTGAATTGGGGGAATAAAGGTCAGCGTTCGCTTGAAGAAGCCTTTTAATAACCTCAACATGTCCGTTTTTACACGCTATGAACAATGGTTTCTCTCCGAGACGATTTGATACATCTGGATTAGCCTTAGCCTGCAGGAGCTCTTCAACGATTTCGTAATGGCCCTTCTGACTAGCAATGAACAGTGGTGTTAGTCCATTATCATTGGGAATATCAGCTACTGCATTTGCCTGAAGGAGTGCTTTAACCACCTCCAAATGGCCTTTATGACAAGCAATATGCAATGGCATTGTACCATTATATGTTGGGGTATGGACGTTCACTTTTAATTGAAGAAGTTTTTTAACTAGTTCCAAGTGGCCCTCTTTGCTAGCAAAATACAGTGGTGTAAGACCAGCATCAGTGGAAGACTCAGGATTAGCATTCGCTGACAGGAGAAGGTCAACAATAGCCAAGTGACCATTCATGCTAGCAACATGGAGAGGTGTTGCTCCATCATTTTCTGGAATTTCTGGAACTGCTTTACCCATTTGCAATAGCTTTTCGACAACCTGTAAGTGGCCCTTTTGACTGGCAATATACAGGGGTGTTGCTCCATCATCTCTGGGTCTATCCGGATTAGCCTTTGCTTGTAAAAGCCTATCAATTATCTGCAAGTGGCCTTCTTGACTGGCAATGAATAGTGGTGTTACTCCAATGTCAGTTGCTGTATTTGGATTAGCCTTTGCTTGTAGAAGCCTTTCAACTACCTTTATGTAACCATCCTGACTGGCAATAAACAGTGGTGTTGCTCCATCATGGCTTGGTGCATCTGGATTAGCCTTTGCTTGTAGAAGCCTATCAACTATCTCCAAGTGCCCCCCCTGACTGGCAATCAATAGTGGTGTTGCTCCATCTCTTGGTGTATTATCTGGATTAGCCTTTGCTTGTAGAAGCCTTTCAACTACCTTTACATGACCATTCTGACTGGCAGCAAACAGTGGTGTTACTCCATCCTGTGTCGCTGTGTTTGGATTACCCTTTACTTGTAAAAGCCTTTCTACTATCTCCAAGTGGCCTTTTTCACTGGCAATGAACAATGGTGTTGCTCCATCTCTTGGTGTATTATCTGCATTAGCCTTTGCTTGTAAAAGCCGTTCAACTATCTTTAAGTGACCATTCTGACTGGCAATGTACAGTGGTGTTGCTCCATTATGAGTTGGCATATTTAGATTAGCCTTTGCTTGTAAAAGCCTTTCAACTATCTTCAAATGGCCTTCCTGACTAGCTATATACAGTGGTGTTGCGCCTTTTTTTGTCTGTACATCTGGGTCAGCCTTAGCTCTTAGAAGCACATCAACGATTTCCAATTCATTACTTCCACTAGCCACATATAAAATCGTTAATCTATTATCATCAAAGGGAATATCTGGATTGGCATTGTGTTGAAGGAGTATTTGCATCATATCAATATCATTACTACCGCAGGCTATTACTAATGACGATAGAATTGCAGCAATAAAGTTCGCCATAAACCAAACTTTACTCATCAAAAGCTCATGAGTGTGGGTTTGTGGGTGTATCTGTGTGTTTATGTCAGCGTGTACATGTTCTAGAAGGAATGTCACTGCTTCACGATTACCCATTCCAACGGCCTCCATTAGAGCAACATCAAAACTATACTCTCCTTCCTTCTCGTCTTCTCGTAGTACGTATGTCTCTCCAACTTGTAGTGAGATGATTCCTGTTAGTCTCATGAACTCTGTATTGTGTTGACTGTGTGTAATGAGTGACTCGGTGATGTGGTGAGGCACTAAATACACAATAATCACTGATCCGGGAATGACACGAAATATCTTGAGAACATCGGAATGAGGGAGGCGAAACATGGTCTGTAAAAGAACCTCAACAGCATGTAGCTCGTTCTTTTCCCAAGCATCATGTACCTTCACTGTAACAGGTGTCTCGTGGGGTGATTTGGAAACAAACGATTCCAGTACTTGCTTGAGTTGTTTTATTTTAATGTCTCGTTTTAAAACCGATATATTCTTCTGGTGTCGGTAGAGGCCCTCTAATACTTTACTAGGGTTGAAGAATCGCTTGGCTAATATTAGGGGTAAGTGGCAGTTGAGGAAATGGTAGTGAGGGAGGATAACCTCGAAAAATGAATCGGTATCCTTCACATCATCTAAACCAGTGAATCCATATGCCTTCTCTTCCTTAATTACCATAACCATGGCTGTTAATTCGGTTTTCTTTGATTCAACTAGCTGCTTAAGGCCTATTTTAAGCTCAATGATGATGCTTGAAAACGTGTCTTGAAGTTTAACAAGTTTTTGTGTTATCCGTTCATCCACACAAATGGCTGCTTGTTGAATTGACACTATGGCTGTCATTCCTGCTCCCTTCTCTTCCTGTACTGGCTCTATCTGTAGGTATTTGCGTAGCTGTTGTGCCAGTCTGTTTTCATCCACCTTCTCCAGTGCCAGGGCCAGTTTATTCCATGTAGGTTTGGAACACTTGTGTAGCCATTTGTCAAAGAGAGCCAATCGTTGGTTAGCAACTAGAGGGTGTTCCTTCTTGATTGTTTCAATATCAGCATACACTATGTCTTCAAGATGGAGGGCAAGTCTCTCCCAGTGGACTATATCCTTGAGTTCTTGGTCTATCAGGGCTATACTCAGTTGGTCAGACATTATACATGTAAGGGTGTGGTTGAAACAATACTGCAAGCTCATGTTTTTGTTATTGTAACACCAAATAACTCAGTGAAATGTTTAACAAAGAAAAGAAAGCTCAAAAATAATAAAGTCATTAATAAAAGTTTTCTTTCACTTCCAGCTTATAAAGGTTAATCACTCATTATTGATATTGTAGTACATTAAATTTAGCATACTAGTTTTACTTAAGCTGAGATTTAGACTTTCTACTATATGACAAGAACAAAATAAAGGCTCCATTTACAAGGTCATGGATCTCAATTTATTATCCATATAGTACGTGTTTGTGTATGTATGTGTGTATGTGTGTTCTGCGTAGATCAATAAGGAACATTAACAGAGGTAGTAGGTAGATGTACTTGTAATAAGGTATTATTGGATTGAGCCACTTTCACTTATATACCACTTGTATACATGTACATGTATGATGTCCCAATTCCTAACCTTATGACCCTATAACTAATGTACAGCAGAAAAGCGTGTAAACAAAATTGTTTACATAATTATACCACTTCATATTTATATAGTTATCTAAACATTACATTTCTTGAAAATGTAAATAACCTATAATTATAATAGTAGTTTAAAATATGATGTAGAGCTGTACTATTTGTTATTAAAGTGGGACGATACAACATGATGTTCAATAAGTTCGGACACTTTAGTACGACCGTGATGATTGGCAATCATTAGAGGGGTTACCCCTTCCAGACTAGGGGAATTAAGGTCAGCGTTTGCCTGAAGAAGCCTTTTAATAACCTCAAAATGTCCATTTTTACACGCTATAAACAATGGTGTCTCCCCGAGATGATTTGATACATCCGGATTAGCCTTAGCCTGCAGGAGCTCTTCAACAATTTCGTAATGGCCCTCCTGACTAGCAATGAACAGTGGTGTTAGTCCATTATCATTGGGAATATCAGCTACTGCATTCGCCTGAAGGAGTGCTTTAACCACCTCCAAAAGGCCTTTAAGACAAGCAATATGCAATGGCATTGTACCATCATATGCCGGAGTATTAACACTTACTTTCCATTGAAGAAGTTTCTTAACTACTTCCAAGTGACCCTCTTTGCTAGCAAGATGCAGTGGTGTAAGACCAGTATCAGTGGAAAACTCATGATTAGCATTTGCTGATAGGAGAAGGTCAACAATAGCCAAGTGACCATTTATGCTAGCAATATGGAGAGGTGTTGCTCCATCATATTCTGGAATATCTGGAACTGCTTTGCCCATCAATAATAACTTTTCCACAACCTCTGTATGGCCAACCTGACTGGCAATGTATAGTGGTGTTGCTCCACTATTTTTTGGCCTATCTATATTAGCCTTTGCCTGTAGAAGCCTTTCAACTATCTCCAAGTGGCCCTCCTGACTAGCTATATACAGCGGTGTTGATCCTGTATTACTCTGCATGTCTGGGTCAGCCTTAGCTTTCAGAAGCACATCAACAACTACTAATTCATTTCTTGCACTAGCTACGTAAAAAACAGTTACTCTGTTATCAAAGGGAGTATTTGGATTGGCATTGTGTTGAAAGAGTATTTTCATCATATCAACATCATTTTTAGCATAGGCTATCACTATTGGTGACAAAATGGTATCAGTAAAGCGCGAGAGAAGCCCAAATTTGCTCATCAAAAGCTCATGAGTGTGGGTTTGTGGGTGTGTCTGTGTGTTTACGTTAGCGTGTACATGTTCTAGAAGGAATGTCACTACTTCACGATTACTCATTCCAACGGCCTCCATTAGAGCAACATCAAAACTATACTCTCCTTCCTTCTTGTCTTCTCGTAGTACGTATGTCTCTCCAACTTGTAGTGAGATGATTCCTGTTAGTCTCATGAACTCTGTCTTGTGTTGACTGTGTGTGATGAGTGACTCGGTGATGCGGTGAGGCACTAAATACACAATAATCACAGATCCTGGAACGACACGAAATATCTTGAGAACATCAGAATGAGGGAGGCGAAACATGGTCTGTAAAAGAACCTCAACAGCATGTAATTCACTCTCGTACCAAGCATCATGTACCTTCACTGTAACAGGTGTCTCGTGGGATGATTTAGAAACAAACGATTCCAGCACTTGCTTGAGTTGTTTTATTTTAACGTTTCGTTTTAAATCCGATATATTCTTCTGGTGCTGGTGAAGGCCCTCTAGTACTTGACTAGGGTTGAGGAATCTCTTGGCTAACATTACTAGCAAGTGGCAATCGAGAAAATGGTAGTGAGGAAAAATAACTCTAAAATACATATTTATATCGGTGACATCATCGATTGTTTCAATGCTGACTCCCTTTTCTTCTTTTGTCAACATTTTCACATCGTCCAATTCCAGCCCTTTGGTTTTAACTACATTTGACAATTCTTTTTTGAACTCAGTAGCAATGTTCACGAAGGTTTCATGAAACTTTACTAGTTTACGGGTTATCTGTTCGTCCACATTGATGATTGTTGGTGTTGCAGCCCCAGTACCCTTTACCTTATTCTCATCACTGCCTTGTACTGGTTGTATTTGTTTACGTAGCTGTTGTGCCAGTTTGTTTTCATCCACCTTCTCCAGTGCCAGGGCCAGTTTATTCCATGTTGGTTTGGAACACTTATGTAGCCATTTGTCAAAGAGAGCTAATCGTTGGTTAGCAACCAGAGGGTGTTCCTTCTTGATTATTTCAATATCAGCATACACTATGTCTTCAAGATGGAGGGCAAGTCTCTCCCAGTGGACTATATCCTTGAGCTGTTGGTCTATCAGGGCTACACTCAGTTGGTCAGACATTATGTAAATAAGGGTGTGGTTAAAAAAAATATTGACCCTCAAAAACATTATTCATAGCTTTTTGTAAGCTTATGTTTTATGTTATTCTAACAGGAAATAACTCAGTTAAATGTTTAACAAAGAACTAAACGGGATGTATATGGCAAAGATTTTTTTAAGAAAGAGAAAGCTCCAGCACAAAATATTGTCATTACTGAAAGTTCTCTTTTCAGCTTTAAATTCATCATTCATTAATGATTTGTACTATATTGAATTTAGCATTCTAATTCCAATATGGCAGAGATTTAGACTTCCCTTTTTTATGGCAATAAGAACAAAAAAAAGGTGCAGTTTACGAAGTCATGGGCCTCAAATTGTAATCTAATGTAGTATATGTGTGTGTTCAGTGTTGATCAAAGCAGATTGTTCGTTGTATGGGTAGTATAGAGTGTTGCTGCATAGTCCTATGTAGCCAGCTCCACCTATTACTATACGATGGACCTGGCTACATAAGACTAGATTGTTCAACTTGTATAAGTCCCAATTCCTAACTATATGACCCTTTAATTCATGTGTAGCAGGAAAGCCTGTGTAAACAAATTTGTTTACACAACTGTATCACTTTATAATCATATAGTTATATAAACATTTATTTTTTGAAAATGTAAACAACCTATAGTAATAGAAAAATATTAATAATGTTGTAGAGCTGTACTACTGGTTATTAAAGGATGATATGACATGATGCTCAATAAGTTCAGATACTTTAGTACGACCGTGATGATTGGCAATCATTAGAGGGGTCACCCCTTCCAAAGTAGGGGAATTAAGGTCAGCGTTTGCCTGAAGAAGCCTTTTAATAACCTCAACATGTCCATTTTTGCATGCTATAAACAATGGCGTCTCCCTGAGATGATTCGATACATTCGGATTAGCCTTAGCCTGCAGGAGCTCTTCAACAATTTCATAATGGCCCTCCTGGCTAGCAATGAACAGTGGTGTTAGTCCATTATCATTGGGAATATTAGCTACTGCATTCGCCTGAAGGAGTGCTTTAACCACCTCCAAATGGCCATTAAAACAAGCAATATATAATGGCATTGTACCATCATACGCTGGAGTATTGACGCTTACTTTCCATTGAAGAAGTTTCTTAACTAATTCCAAGTGGCCCTCCTTGCTGGCAAGATACAGTGGTGTAAGACCAGTATCAGTAAAAAACTCAGGATTAGCATTTGCTGACAGGAGAAGGTCAACAACAGCCAAGTGGCCTTTTATGCTAGCGATATGGAGAGGTGTTGCTCCATTGCATTCTGGAATATCTGGAACTGCTTTACCCATTAGCAATAGCTTTTCAACAACTAATAAGTGGCCATTCTGACTGGCAATGAACAGTGGTGTTGCTCCAGTATCCCTTGGTGTATCTGGATTGGCCTTTGCTTGTAAAAGCCTTTCAACTATTTGCAAGTGGCCATCTTGGCTGGCAATGTACAGTGGTGTTGCTCCTGCTTTATTCTGTATGTTTGGGTCAGCCTTAGCTCTCAGAAGCACATCAACAATTTCCAAATTATTACTTTCACTAGCCACATATAAAATCGTTGATCCATCATTGTCATCAATGGTAATGTCTGGATTGACATTGTGTTGAAGGAGTATTTGCATCATACGAACATCATTACTACCATAGGCTATCACTAATGATGATAAAATAGTAGCAGTAAAGCGCAAGAGAAAGCCGAATTTGCTCATCAAAAGCTCATGAGTATGGGTTTGTGGGTGTGTCTGTGTGTTTACATTAGCGTGTACATGTTCTAGAAGGAATGTCACTGCTTCACGATTACCCATTCCAACGGCCTCCATTAGAGCAACATCAA
>JAYJLX010049865.1:0-11751 GCA_036873525.1 Chalinula nematifera | reverse complement strand
AGTTTCTTAGGAACGCTTTTTTTGTTCTTGAAAGGACCGACTACTTTTCCTGTGATGACATCTCCAGTTTCAACACCTGATGTATCTATTTTGTATGGTATTGTGGAACCAACCTTTGGACCTTCAGGAGTCAATTGAATGACTTCAGTGTTACCGTCAATTGGTGCTTCATCCAATGGAACAAAGGCTATGATTGCATCCTCTGAGACTATCGGCTGATCATCAGGTCCAACTAATCCCAAATTGAAATCACATTCACCAGCGTCTTTAAGGTCTACATCTAGAACGATTTCGTCTCCTGGATGGTACTGTGGTTTTTCCGTAGGCTGTGGTGAGAATTTAACACCAGCTGGGTTACATACTGGTACATGGAATGGTGAGCCAGGAATATCGTGGCCACCAAACAAGACAGAGACTTCATGTGGTCCACCCTTCTCAGGAGTGTAAGTGTATTTATTAACTCCTGGTTTCTCCTCAGTGCACTCGGGTGTGATTTTGCTGTCTTCAGGACCTTCGACAACTACTTTGGGTTTTCCAGGGCCAGCCTCTGTGGAGTCTACAGTGAAAGATGTTTCTTGACCAACTGGTAACACTCCCTCCTCAATTCCTGGACCACTAGCTGTGCATTTATTTGGGTCTCCTATTGGGAGTTTGAAGGGATCTCCAATTGGTTTTCCAGCATATTTCAATTGGCCCTCGCATTCTCCTTCAACTTCAGGAGTGAACTTGATTTGACAGTGATCATCGTCTACTTTGTCTACAATAAAGTCCAGTGGAATTTCGTGATGATCAGGTGCCATTAGTTCCATTGTACACTCTTCAGGGACTATTTCTGGCATGAACAGATCAATTACATTCTCTTCACCAATAGCAGCTGACTCTAATCCTGGTCCATCGAATGTTACTGTTTTATTGTCTACTATGTTAGCAGTGTATGGTGATTTAGGAAGAGGCTCTTCTCCAAATTTTATGTCAAGTGGATACTCACCAGGTTCTTCAGGGGTGAATGATGCTGACAATACATCTGGTTTAGATTCGTCTTTGGGCTGGAAGTCTAGGGGTTGTTTCTCACCTGATGGCAATGATAATACTCCTTCAACAGGAGCTGGACCAGCATCTGTTCGATCAACAGTTACTTCAGTAGGCTTGCCTGCTCTGGCACCTTCACCAGATAAACTGGGACCACATACCTCGACTTTGTCAGGATCTGTTACTAGTACTGTGAGTGGTTCTTCAAGGACAGGAATGTCACCTGCTTTTGGTTTAAATTTATATTCCCCAGGTTTTTCGGGGACAAAACCAATGGAATAGGTGCCATCATCATTTTTCTTTTGGTTTATGTTTCCTTCTTCTGGTTGCTGAGCCAATCCTTCTTCTTCAGCAGGTGTTTCCTTGTCTCCTTTTGGCCTTCCAAACAAAAGGGCAAGTAGCGATGGTTTACTGACATTGAAGGTTGGTTTATCTGATGTTTCATAGCCACCGTATGCTATTAGGACTTGGTATGGTCCAGCTTTCTTTGGCTTGTATTTGACAGTATAGCAGTCTGGTTTGCAAGCAACAGGGCTGATTTTGAATTTCTTAGAGCAGTCGTCTGGGCCAGCACAGAAAGCACTAACACTACCAGGTCCAGCTTTTGTGCAATCGACATCCCACTCCAGGTTTTCATCCTTTGGATAGATGTTTCCTCGTGTACTACGAAGGCCGGGTCCAGTTATAATAACTTTGCTTGGATCAGACACAACTAGCAGTTTTGGCATGTCATTGACAAGGTTCTCTCCAAGGAATACATACAATGCATATACACCTACTTCTTCAGGAGTGAAGTCAACATCATAGACTTTATTTTCTTCCTTGACGTCTGGTTGAATTATTGGTTGATCTTCAGCTACAGTGGGCAATTCAGAAAGAGTGACTTTGTCAGATAAAAGTTTCTTAGGCACACTCTTTTTGTTCTTAAATGGACCGATCACTTTTCCTGTGATGACATCTCCAGTTTGTACACGTGATGTGTCTATTTTGTACGGTATTGTGGAACCAACCTTTGGACCTTCAGGAGTCAATTGAATGACTTCAGTGTTACCGTCGATTGGTGCTTCATCCAATGGAACAAAGGCTATGATTGCATCCTCTGAGACTATTGGCTGATCATCAGGTCCAACCAATCCCAAGTTAAAATCGCATTCACCAGCATCTTTAAGGTCCACGTCTAGAACGATTTCATCTCCTGGATGGTACGGAGTTTTGTCTTTCGGTAGAGGTGCAAATTTAACACCAGTTGGGTTACATACTGGTACATGGAATGGTGAGCCAGGAATATCGTGGCCGCCAAACAAGACAGAGACTTCATGTGGTCCACCCTTCTCAGGAGTGTAAGTGTATTTGTTAACTCCTGGTTTCTCCTCGGTGCACTCAGGTGTGATTTTGCTCTCTTCAGGACCTTCAACGACTACTTTGGGTTTTCCAGGGCCAGCCTCTGTGGAGTCTACAGTGAAAGATGTTTCTTGACCAACTGGTAAAACTCCCTCCTCAATTCCTGGACCGCTAGCTGTGCATTTGGATGGGTCTCCTATTGGGAGTTTGAAGGGGTCTCCAATGGGCTTTCCAGCATATTTCAATTGACCCTCACATTCTCCTTCAACTTCAGGAGTGAACTTAATTTGACAGTGATCATCGTCTACTTTGTCTACAATAAAGTCTAGTGGAATTTCGTGATGATCAGGTGCCATTAGTTCCATGGTACATTCTTCAGGGATTATTTCTGGCATAAACAGATCAATTACATTCTCTTCACCAATAGCAGCTGAATCTAATCCTGGCCCATCAAATGTTACTGTTTTATCGTCCACTATTTTAGCAGTGTATGGTGAGTCAGGAAGGGGCTCTCCTCCAAACGTTAAATCAAGTGGATACTCGCCAGGTTCTTCAGGGGTGAATGATGCTGACAGTACATCTGGTTTAGACTCGTCCTTGGGCTGGAAGTCTAGGGGTTGTTTTTCACCTGATGGCAATGATAATACTCCTTCGATTGGAGCAGGACCAGCATCTGTTCTGTCAACTGTAATATCAGTAGGTGTCCCTGCTTTGTCTCCTTTTCCTGTGAGACTAGGACCAGAAACTTCGACTTTGTTTGGATCTGTTACTAGCACAGAGAGGGGTTCTTCGGAAATAGGTACACCAGCAATAGTTGGGTTGAACTCATAGACACCTGGTTTGTCTGGTGTGAATCCCAGTGTGTATGTCCCATCATCATTTTTCTTCTGGTTAATTTTTCCTTTGACTGGTGCCGGTGTGTCTGGGACGTCATCTGTTTCTTCATCAGTTGTTGGTACACGAGGCAATAAAGATGGTTTGCCAGCTGAGAAGCTTGGTTTGTATGGTGTTTCATACCCACCAAATGTAAACAATACCTGATATGGTCCGGATTTGTTGGGCTTGTATGTTACGTTGAAAGTGCTCGGTTTACCAGGAACTGGATTGATCTTGAATTTCTTGGAACAACCGTCTGGACCAACACGGAATGGCTTGATACAACCTGGACCTGCTTTACTACAATCAGCCTCCCATGAAAGAGGCTTTTTGTGAGGGTAAGTTTTTCCTTTGGCACTGCCAAGACCAGGTCCAGTTACTATCACTTTATCTGGATCACAAACATTCAGCACTTTAGGCATGCCATCGATTGGATTGTTACCAAGGAAGATATCTAAGATATACACTCCTGGTTGTTCTGGAATAAACTTGACGTCGTACACTTTGTTCTCTTCTGTAACCTCTGGTTCTATAATGTTCTGACCTTTGGCAACTGTAGGTAGTGTGTCCAGTTTGACTTTATCTGATAGTAGTTCATCTGGAATGTCACTCTTTTTGTCGAATGGACCGACAGCTCTTCCGGTGATGACGTCTCCAGTTTTTACACCAGCTGTGTTGATACTAAAAGGCACAGTCGACCCTACTTTTGGTCCATCAGGTTTCAAAACAATTCGTCCATCATCTTCTGGCGTTGTCTCCAATTCATCTGTTGTATCGATTAAGGCTTCCTCGGATACGATGGGTGTATTTCCAGGTCCAATACAACCAAGGTTAAAGTCACCAGGACCGGCGTCTTTGAGATCCACTGTCAACTCTATCTCATCACCAGGGTGATGTTGTTTTTTGTCCGGTTCAGCTTCAGTGAATTTAACACCAGCTGGGTTGCATACAGGCACAGTGAATGGTGAGCCGGGAATATCTTCATCTCCAATTTTCACTGCGACCTCATGAGGTCCTCCCTTTTCTGGAGTGTAAGTGAATTTGTTCACACCTGGTTTCTCTTCTGTGCGTACTGGCTCGACTTTACTGTCTTCTGGACCCGATATTGTTACGGATGGAATACCTTTACCACCCTCTGTTGAATCAACTGTAAAGAATGTCTCAGTTCCAGCCGGTATGGGTTCGTCATCCACTCCTGGTCCTGTGGCAAAACACTGCTTTGGGTCTACAACAGGTTCGTCTGATGGTGGCATTGAAAAGTCCATTGGAGCCTCATCTTCCTCTTGTGTCTCCAATTCCATCTCTACTTCTTCTTGCACAAGTGGGGCCACTCCTTCCAGTGTTGTGGCAGGTTTGTCTGATGAGAAATCCATTGGAGCCTCATCTTCCTCTTGGGTTTCCAACTCCATTTCCACTTCTTCTTGCACAAGTGGGGCAACTCCTTCCTGGGTTTTTGGTTTCGTTCCACCAATAACTGGGATTATGTCACTCACTGGAACATCATTGTAACAGACTTCAACATTCTGGACGTCTGGTTCGACTTCAATTGGAATCTGATAATGACCTGGTTTGTCCTTCATAGTTCTAACTGGAATTGGTTTGGGTTTAGCCTTTGGATCTTTGGGGTTCACAAAAGCAGCTGTCAGTTCACCAGGTCCTGCTTCATCGGTAAAGCAGTCTATTACTGCCGTTTCACCCGGTTTGGCATATATTGGCTTTGTTTCTGACAGTTTTACTTTCTCCGGATCGGCAATAGGTGTTTTGAATGGAGAACCTTTGACTGGCTTGTCAGCAAATTTAACGTCCAGATTATACACCCCGATCTCGTCTGGGATGTACTCTGCTACAAAGATTGGCTCATCTTCTTCTGGCTGTGTGAACTGGAGAGGCAGAACACCTTCATCTGTTTTGGCGCCAGGCTTGGTAAGTGTAGCTTGTACGACAGGAGCTTCACCAGCCTCTTTGCAATCAACAATCACCTTGGCTGGCTTTCCTACTCCAGTACCTTTCCCGGTAACTCCAGAACCACTGATCTTGACTTTATCAGGGTTAATGGCTATAACTTCAAGTGGCTTGTCAGTGAGCAGTTTATCTCCGAAGCTAACTGACAAAGCATATTTACCCACTTCTGGGGGAGCAAAAGTGAAGTTGCAAGTTCCATCATTGTTCTTAGAAAAGCTTATGGGTACTTCTGCTGGTCCTTCAAGGCTGGCTGATAATTTCCCAGCACCTGCAGCACTCAAATCAACCCTAAAGCTCACTTCTTCATTAACGAGACATGTTTTTATACCCGATGCCTGAACCTGGGCCTTTGACGAATCTCCAACCATCAGCACAGGCTTTGTTGGAAGGTCATAGCCAGAGTAGGCAAAGAGAATTTGATATGATCCAGGACGGTCTGGAACATAATCAATGGAGTAGCAATCTTCCTTCCCTGGCTCAGGTGTAATGGTGAAAGTTTCCGAGCAGCTGTCTGGTCCACCACAATATGCTTTCAATGTCCCTGGACCTGCTTTGGTGCAGTCAGCCTTCCAGTTTAGAGGCTTATTGATGTCAAACGATTTGTCACTGTCTTTCAATCCACAACCAGTGATTTTGACCTTTGATGGGTCACAGACGAATATCTTCTGAGGGGTTTTAGGCGCTAGTCGGTCGCCTACGAAGGCATAGAAAACATATACACCAATTTGCTTTGGTTGGCAGCTTAACGTAAAGCTCTTTCCCTCTTGCTTCACATTAGCATCGTTCGGTCGTTTACCACCAGCAACTTTCGGGAGTGTTTTTAACGTTATTTCGTCTGACAACAGTTCAGCTGGGACAAGGCTATCTTTGGCAAATGGGCCGAATATTTTGCCAGCAACTTTAGCATCGGGAATTGCTGAAGTATCCACCTTGTAGTTAAAGTTATCGCCAACTTTGAGTCCTTCAGTTGCAAGCTGAACGAGTTTCGTTACTCCGCTTTCTTCTTCTCGAAGTACAGCCTTAACCTTGAAAGGACTCCCAGGGATTTCTTCATCGCTGAATTGAACGTTAATGCTGTAGTCGCCTTTCTTCGGTGGAAGGTACTTCACAACCGCTTTCTTATCAGCTTGTTTTTCCACTTTGGTCTCAACTTTTTGAGGCCCATCGATCGACACACCGATAGCACCAGGTCCTTCTCTGCTAAATTCCAAGGTAAACTCATTCCATTCGTCGACATAGGCTTTGTCCAATCCATCACCACTTGCAACAACTTTTGGTTTCTCGTCTGGAAAGTCGGCTACTGATGTGAATGGAGATCCAGGAACGTCCTTTCCATTAGCTTTGACACCGAGCTTGTAATTGCCTGGTTCACGAGGAGTGAAGGAACATTTGGTGATGTTTTTCTCAAAAGGCTCTTTCGTGGGACAGCATGCTTCAGTTGTAGGTGTTTCTATTGCGACTGCAGTTTCATTGACAGGCTCATCTCCTTGGTCGAGAAAGAACTCTGCTGGAGTTCCAACGGTCATTGGAGAGTCAATAGCCGGGCCATAGACAGCAAATGATTGCGGTGTTCCCTCATCCATGACTTTGAATTTGAAAGGGTTATTTTCCGCTGGAACATCTCCATATGTAATATTTGCTGTGTAGTCGCCCTTTTTCTTGGGTGTATACTGACATTTATACACCTTGTTTTTGCTGCTTGTTCGCACTGTTGGTTTCTGTGGTCCAGCGATATCAACTTTCAGAGCTCCAGGACCAGACTCCTTGGCGTCCACCATGAAAAATGTTGGTTTGCCAGCTGCAACTCCATCTTTGATTCCACGTCCGTAGGCTTTCACTGGCTTTTTGTCAAGAATGTTCAACTTGAGTGGACTCTGTGGAACGGGTAGGTCATCATATGTGATAACCAAGGTTGGTTTGCATTCCATTTTTGGAGTGAACTGTATTTCGGCCTTCCCGTTGCCTTTCCCAACAAGATTAGGAGCCATTTTTGCGCCATACTTCTCTTCATCTTTCGGATTTAAAGCGTCAATGGATGCAATTTGACACTCCAACTGTCCGACTCCTGCTTCAGTCATGTCTACTTCAATGCAGGCTGGTTTGTTGACAGGAATTGGATTTCCATCGACACCACTACCAGCTAGCTTTACTTTACTGACGTCAGTGACGTTAACCACGACTGGGAAGTCTGGTACAGGTTTGTCTTCGTATTCCACGGCTATAGTGTATGATCCGACCTTCGTTGGTTCGTATGTGAAGGCATGGACATCATCAATACATTCATCATCTGTTACTGGGACGTTTCCATCGGGACCTGTGACTTTGACTGCAATGATGTCCTTTTTATCGGTTGGTTGTGCTGGTCGAGCATAAATGTATGATGGCCTACCAACTTGTATGCCACGTGGAGCAAGACCAGGCCCCCAAACCTTGCATGGACCCTGTATAGACTCAGTTGGGACAGTTACTGAGAAACGCAACCTCTGTTGTGCCTTCTTTGGTCCAAGAAGAACACCGATTTTGTATTCACCAGCAGTTTTCGGAGTGTAGTTGTATTTGAAAACACCATCAGCCATTTTAGCACTTGTGACGTTGACTTTGTTTTGTCTTGGATCTTCGACGGTGACTACGATGTCTTTGTTGGTAGTAGATGGGGTGTAAGTTTTGAACCAAGTAGCCTTTCCAACCTGGAGCCCAATGCCGTCAACTCCGGGTCCCCTGGCCCATCCTATGATTTTGCTGTTCGATTCTCCGATATTTACTGAGTATGGGCTGGAACAAACTGCCTTTCCTGCGACAGTCAAGTCAATCATATATTTCCCTGCATATGGTGGACGGTAAACCACAGAAAACTTTCCCTTGCCAACACTTTCAACGGCATAAGCATTCGACGTCAAGCTTCCTTTGGGACCGGTGATTTTCACCTGAAGCTTGGATCCGGTCGGAACACCTTCGACCCAGAATTCTGTTGGGGCCAATGCTGTCAGTACTTTCGACTCGATTCCAGGTCCATAAACTTTGTATTGAGCAATAGCACTGGCAGCACCAGCAAGGCTACCAGATGACCTGAGGGTTGATGCCCTTGGCCTTTTAGACCCTGTAACATTCACCATGTATGGGCTATTAGGCACCACCTTACCCCACCAGAGGATGTTGATCTTGTATTCGCCATCCTCTCCGGGAGTGTATTTGTACGAGAATATCTTCTTGCTTTCATCGAAATCGATTTTCGGATGGAGATGGAGTCCCTGTGGATTAATGATTTCGACCTTCAAGGGACCGTCCCCGGCTTCACTGATGTCGACGAAAAACTCGGCATCGATGTCGTTGATGCTCAATCCATCCTTCTTCAAGCCATCACCGTATACTTTCACCTTGGATGGGTCACCGGTTTCCTTAATGGGTGCGCCTGGTTTCAGCTTAGCCTCTGGGAATTGCGACACGTATGTGATCACACTAAGAGCATCAATATTGGGATTAACGATGTCTTCAGGTAGCAACACCTACAAACAACAATTAATACAATCACATAAATTCGCACCATATTTGATATAGGTATAGATTAACTGTCTCTCACCATAGGTACTCCTAGCCAATCCTTGGCAAGTGTCATTGCATGTGTGGCATTTTCAAGAGCATTTTCAGGCTTCATCGAATATGCTTCTGGAAGGAGACCAGGTGCCTGGGCATCGACCAAAGCTGCCACCATTGTTCCATCATTCCAATCAGTAGTGAAGTTGTTGATCTTACGGCAGGGCACAAAGTCCTATTTAACCACAAAACCATTAATAAATTTTTTAGTGTAGTTACAACAGTTGTAATGCTACTCAGTCAATAATCAAATTTGTGTGTAAGTTTGTAAATAGGCTATAATGAATGTTATTATTGCGCAAAAAACCTCTTTATGTGTAAAGAAAGACACAAAAGAAGCTGGAACAATTTACATGTACCACGTTCATCTAGAGTAGCTAGGCAGGTGGGAAAAGTACACATATTATACACAGCCAAAAATATAGACTTAACATGCATGAAAAGCAAAAAAGATATATATAATATATATATTATATTCATCTAAAAGACTGACTGACCTTCACATAGTCTATGAGGACTTGCTTTGCAGAGGCTCCAGCCCCTGCTTTAGACTTGTCGAGACCGAAACCGATGCTGATCTGGTAGTGCAAAATTAAGGTCCAAATGAGACCCAACGTCAGCTTTAGATCACCGTTAACAATATCTCCACTGCCTGTAACAGAAAAGAAATTTAAAGAACACACCATAACTGGCAATGCAATAATAAAGCAAATAATAATAATACATGTGCAATAAAATGGTAACTGGTTCCCATACAGCAAGCATAGCTGCTTACCTATGTTGACAATCTTGATTTTTTCCACTTTCATGAGCAAGTCCAACGCCATCTGGACGTTCTCCATCTTTTGTGCATAGATCCTGGGCTTCTTGTTGTATCGACCGACTTGCTTATGAGAAAGCACTTGCACCAACGCTACGAACTTTGTTCCGTCTTGGAGATCCACGGCTAAGTCGTCCATGGGGATTTTCACAACTTTTAGTCGCTCGTTGCACCATCTGGTGAAGACGTTCTTCTGAATCATCTTCCAGTCCGAGTCATCTCCGCCCTCGGGAATGGTGGGACTAGTCGGGCTAGTCGGCACTCCTAGGGAGGTAGATGACATGTTGCCGATGCCGAGCTCGGATCTAGAGAAACAAAAGAAAAGCAAAGACAGTCAGACATGGAATGCGCGGATAAAATGGCGAACGAAAGATACTGTTACATTAATTTTGCAGCAGTAAATTTAGGCAAAGGAAGGGAAAAAAAAAAAAGTAACAAACAAATGTGCATGCATGCACAAGAGCTGCAAAAGCAACAAAACTATAACTGCAGCTACACTCGATTCCTTACAGTGCCTTGCTGTATGACCGAGGCCTGTTGGCGCCAGCCATTTTTCACCAGCAACACACGAAGACAAAAAGTAGACGGGAAAAAAAAAAAAACCTCAACTCAAGGTACCACTATTCTGCGTTCAGTATATTGACACCTTAGTGAAGTGAATAGAAAAAAAAATTGTTCGCCGCCGAATTTATAGTGCAAAACCAATAGTTTACACAAGTTGTGGTATAGACAATAACTCACAAGGGTGTCTGTTATGACTGGAAGTGAGTATTGTGTAACAGTCTACGAACTTGACTCTTTTCCTTTACACAAGACTAAACAGGTTTAGATTCCACTGACAAGGAGAACAACCGAATCCAAACTCTTGCTTGAAGCTAGAACAGAAAAAGTGTACTGGAAGAGCCAGTCAGTAGTAAACTCCACCACAGACGTTTCGCCTATTTATATAGCAGACCACCCAACACCCTAACATGTATGGCTTCCAAATGGTATATTCAATGATTTCACTCTATTCCGAAGCGATAATTTCTGTGCAATTACACATTGGCACACACTATTTAATTTCAAGCGTTTGTTCTGGAGTATAGTGACTGGAATGTGGGCCGAGTGGCTGTTAGCATCTAAACACAAATGGCCTACCACATAATAAAGTGTCTTTAAGCATGAATGACCTGGTCACTATTCCTAATCTACTATACCATGAAATGGCTTTACTATAAGGCATGCACAATGTATGTATATAGTACATAGGTGTGAGCAAAACTTGAGAATACGTTACAATAGAAAATACAAGTAATAGTGAAAATCCTTTTTGGAGGAGCTCGTGAATATGCTTCAGTCCTTGTAATCCCTCCTTAAGAGTAAACAAATATCAAATGCAATGACTGGACAAGCAAACAACGTATTTAACTTCCTTTGTGACATATGTTCTCAGATTCTAATCAGTGTATTTAAAACAGTCTATAACTGGTTAGACTGGTATGTGTATGTGTGTGTTATACAGTCAATTAGTGAATCAGTAAAATCGGTGATCCGGCTTTTACCGCTTTCTACCATTGAGATAGACTTGGTACAATGGTTGCCAGGGCTGTGAACAAGGAGCTGTGAAATATTTTAGTCACACCTTCAGCCCTACTGGTTGTATACAGAAACCCTACTATGTATCACAAATTAAACACTTTATTTATTTACACAATCCACTTGTATAAACAACTAACTACCATGGATTGTTGTGGACTCTTGATAATTCCTATTCCATCAACAAGAAGCTTGGCTTAGCCATCTCTTAGGTACTGTTTCCTGAACTCACGTGTATCTACACACATAAACAGACACAAGCTAGTGTTTGGGAATGGTTTTGATTATTGTCTAGCAGCAACAAAATTCTTGAGTAATGAAGTGTGTGATCCTTAACCAAACTACAACTGTAATGTGGGAGAATTTACTCGCTGTTCACCTGGCATGCATCACCCAGCAAACCAACGTCTGACCAGTGGAATGCTTACACTAACAATATCGACTACAACAATGATAACAGTAGTGGGCATTATCACACCACACACACACACACACACACACACACACACACACACACACACACACACACACACACACACACACACACACACACA